>NW_019059605.1:2680187-2708422 GCF_000696155.1 Zootermopsis nevadensis | reverse complement strand
GCGCAACAACCCAGAAGACAGAAATCTTCATACTCACCGCTGTGAAAACCTCATCGCTCTGATGATGGAGGCAGTATGACCTCAGATACGTTGGTAAACATCGACCAGACTACACAGCGCAACAACCCAGAAGACAGAAATCTTCATACTCACCGCTGTGAAAACCTCATCGCTCTGATGATGGAGGCAGTATGACCTCTGAAACGTTGATAAACGTCGACCAGACTACACAGCGCAACAACCCAGAAGACAGAAATCTTCATACTCACCGCTGTGAAAACTTCAAATCTTACAATATCTAGTCTTCTCTTTATTTCTTTCTTTACACAACCTGTGAGTTAAGTTACATACATACGAATGTTGACATGTATGGAACCAGGACCTCACATGCGTGTCAGTCCCCGTGGTACTGACGAGGACCACGATTTGCAGAGTGTCCTTGCCTCGGTCACTTGACAGCACAACCGGTTCGCGAGCCACATGTGTTACTTGTCTTTTTTTAAATTTGTTTCGCGTCTTATTATTTGGCTTAAAGCCTCAGTTAGAGTCATGTGGTTGTTGCTTTATATTTCTATAGTTCTGCAGTTCTAATTATAGGCTTATGGAAGCGGTGTATTTTGAATTGAGGCCAAAAACAGTTGTACGAGAATGCTAATGTTCGAGTAGGAAAATGAGAAAAAATATGAACATTACATAATTTCTGATGCGAAATCTACTGAGGATACCGAAAGATCTTCCGACATGTTACTCTAGTAATAACAACGAAACATACCTAACACTGGCACTGGAACTTCTTTGTAGCTACTTGGTGTTCACACACAAACCTACTGTTTCAAACCTATCAACTACATATATCACAATGCATACTCAGAAATTATTTCCTTGTATTTTGTTAAGTAAGCTGCTCCTCATACAGAAAAGATGCTTGTAGAAGAAAAAGAAGACAACTCACCATATGGAATAATATAACAGGTAAATATTGTGGATCCTAATAAGATGTGTATTGTATGGTCTGAAGGTTTTACGGCGACTGATTATAACGAATTCTTCTCGGGTCACCAGCAATGCCAGGTGGCTGAAAGGTGAAAACACCAACGCTTCGAGAACCATCTTCGTCAATGTCCTCAGGGTACCGAGATGTGTATTGTATTTTATGAATTTAATCTTTGACGCGTGTGTAAAGATTTTCCGAAATCAGTTGCTCGAGCAGAAACGTGTAGGTCCTCATGTAAAGTTTCCGGTTTTTCTCGATTTCCGTTTAGTGATTCTGGTGTTATTACACTCGACACGAGGACAGACGTACATGGCGAAGGTAACAGACGCATTTTTGCAACTTCACTGCGAAAGCGCGTGATACAAATCGCATGGTCGCTCTACTACTGTCTTAATTTTGCGTGAAGCCTACCATCTAATGTGACATACGCTTAAAAATCTGTCATGGAATATTTGGGATACCATATCTAATAATATATATTTCACTTCCTCCTCATACATTTGCATAATCACCTTGTGTCAGATGGAGAGACCAAATTCGGGAAGGCGCACGTCAACTATAAAACGCCCAGACATTGTCCTGTGTAGGTTGTCATGGTTACTGATGCTCTCAACACTAAACTTTTGGATTGGTCTGATAGTGCGTTCGATAGGGACTGAGTAAAAGGCCATAAACACAGTTCGTGTCTAAATATGCACACTTTGGACAGGACAGACACTGAAAACTGTCTAGACTGACAAGGTGAAGTCCCAAAGGCATACGACTTACTGCCAAGAAAGAAAGATCTATCAAAACAAACAACGGAGACAAAGACATATTATCTGACAAATTACAAGCGTTGTGGGTGTTTTCATTGCTTATAAACAGGAGGAATCATGAAGATAAGGCGAAGACAGAGACGCTGTAAATGAATAAAGATTCGCTGCAAGGTTTTGAAATAACAACAATGTATTTGTTTCATAGTTTCATGCCAGTCCCTTTCCCAGAAACTGATAAAAACTAAAACTGAAAAAAGAAGCACGCCATATAGAATGACAGATATCCTGAAAACACTTGACTAGACAGACTACGTTAGGTAGAGAACTAGACATTCGAGGTCGGGTGTTCAGATTAAGATCAACTAGAAATGTAAGTCATTAGGTGCTTGCTTGTATCAAGCATGAGAGAAATGAGAAACGTTTACAACATTTTAGTTAAAAAAAATACATCACTTTGGAGATCTGGGCATAGATGGGAGGGTAATAGTAAAATTAGTCTTCAAGAAATACAGTGACGACATGGACTGGATTAACTTCGCTCAGGATAGAGAGCAGTGGCGCGCTCTTGTGTTATTATTTTATTATTTAGTGTTCTGTCTGACGACAGGTCCATTCTTTTGCCCAAAAGGAGTTCGCCAGTTTTCCCTATTCTCAGCTTCTCGTTTTAATTCCTGAAACTTCATCTTCTTTCCTTGTTTAAGGGCGATAAATATTTTGGCTCTATAAACAGATACGAATTTAATTTCTTAACTAGCCGAGCTACTATTTTTCGATTGTCCCCGGTGCTTATGCAGTGCATTCGAAACTACCGTTTTTGCCTGGAGACCGTCTTCTGCATTCGCAACCCGAGGATACATCTTGGAAATTAAACCGATGTTCTGATCACAAATTAGAAAAATTAAATCAACAATTTATACTACGAAAATATACTGGCTGGAGGGAAAGGGACACAGCACGGCAGAGATCGTCGTGGTCTACTCCAGCGCCTCTCTGGCTCGTTGAGGGTGACGGAAATTCTGAGCAAGTAAAAATGTAATATTCAGTTCAAAGGTCACAGTAGCACATCTGCGTACTGTGAAATGTACTTCACACATTTATACGGAACTTTGAGTTTCTTGTCCTGTTTTGAACCCCTCCCATGCAATGCTTATCCATGAAAGGACTTCACATATGACAGTGTTAACCGTGTCGACAAATATGTTCAAGCACTCCACCTTGCATACTGGAGACATTTTTATAGAAGCTCATGATAAAACCTACACTTGGACTGGAACCTATGTGGGCTCGGCATCAGTTCCCATAAATGGTATTCCACGAGGATTTATTTAAGCGTTACTTCAGAACGTGACTTTTACCATGAGACAGAAGCTCATCTGTTTCTTGATCTACACAGGCGTTAGTTTCACCTGAGTTTATACAGAACTGCATTTAACACTTGTCTCTATACCATGGACACCATCAGTACGGTTTAACAAAAATTTCTTCTTCTTATTCTTGAATGACACAGATAGGCCTTGTTTCTACACCTGCATTCACTGGGAAAACTGAATTTACTTACATAGTAAAGCGCTTCAACTGAACCTATGATTTTCAGAAACTTCTCGATTTCGTGAAGTTTATTTTCCAGGTCAAAAACAACCAAATGTCTTTGTCAGTCTAGCAATGACAGAACGGTTCTTTGAGTCCCACATCAGCTACTTCAGTTCTTTCAATATAATTTAATTACCTATCGTATAGGCCTCACGAATTACAGTTGCCACTAATTTTAATTCAGACGCCAACATATTTCTCTTCATAAGTCCGGTGCACAGGCATACCCTTCGACCGGGCTACGGTACTCGATAACAAAGTCGAATCTCGAAGAGCCAAATCGCAGTGATCGTCTTTCTATGCAGCTCGATTCCCGATATACCTAATAAACACAACTAACTTCCCTCTTAATTTAAACGATCATAAGTAAAATTTGCCTGAAGATTAATACACCATTATCAAATACGAGTAACAAACTTGAAACATCAAAAATTAATAGCCTAAACACAGCTCTTATAAATACGAAAGGAACTCACCCAAAATATTCAACTGAAGTTACTGGTTGTGAATTATCAACTGCGAGGACAGAATGCGTATTTTAGTTCTTACTGGAAGAGGAACTTCAAATAATCTCCAAAAATGAGCAGAAACATTCAGATTATGTGATCAAAATGTCTCTTGTTCCGAAGCTAACGCCCCGACTGCTCATGCAGGAGTGAACTGTTGCTGTTTGACTTCTCTCGGTTGAATGGGTAGGGGAAGTGGATCAACTGATCTACTTACGAGAATCTCGTCCAAGGAGTCCTACCGAATGTCTATAGATCAAACCAACGAAAATTTGGGGCCCGCAGTCCTCAGGCACTTGAAGAACGGGTCGTTCCCAGTATCCCCAGTACTTACAAGAATATTTTATAAAGCACGAGCACAACGCTGGAACATGGGATGCCGATCGTATATTTTCATCAAGAAACAGTGTTCCTCACATTAAAAGCTGGACGCCAACTTCACTCACTTCGTACTTATTTATGAGTAAATTTATCGTCCGTGAGCAAACATCAATAGGTAGGCCCCTCCCAGCCAGGTGAACATAGTCACGTGGGTGTGATGCATTTGCTGGACAGCTTGAGGGTCTGGAGGTGGCGGCCACCAGCAGAGCGAGCAGCTGATGAGAGACAGAGAGTTCAGGCTTCTGCTACCTTGTCGCGCCTCCCGACAGAAGGGTGTTCCTCTTGTCGGATACCAGTGTAAATCAACAAGCATTCGCACCCACTGTTGGGTGGATCATTCCTCTAGCCGTGTGGGGAGAGACAGCAACACACAGAAGCAACTGCGTATCTGATGAGATTTCAGACGATGACTTGAGGCCTTGTGGGACGTTTTGCCGTGCAGTATCGTACCTAACTATAGAAATCCGCGTGGTTCAAGATCTATTATGATGACTATTTCTATTTATGGTGGACTTTATGGGATATTCCAAGTGACGTCTGGAATATTACACTGAAATATGTGACATCGATTCCAGCTACGTCTTTACATATCATCATTTTCTCATATCTTATCTTCAGCATACCATGCAACGGCAGATGATCCGGAAGTGGTTTGCCATTGCCTTCTTCTTTGTGTGAATGGAGTAATTGTTGGGATGCCACGGAGGAAAACTCCGTGTTGCCTAGACCACGGCCTTGCCCAACACAAGTTATAAATTCGGGCACCGCCGGGAATCGAACCCGAGTCCCCAGGATTACAAGGCCAGCGTTCTAACCGCTAGACCACCGTGGCAGACGCAACACTCTTACACTGTTATATTGTTTAACGATCGTATTTTGTCTGAATGGCCAAACACTTTAAACAAGAACACTTAATGACTTTCCGCATATTTTCTTACTGGAAAATGTTGTGATTATAAAATTTGAACTTTTTATGGTTGCTGAATGTAATGAAGTCTTCTCGGACGGTCAATCGTGTATGTATGGAGTTACGATCCAGCATTACGGAAACTTTATCTTGATCATCAGTGTTGATGTACTAGCACTGATCATGTTATTCAGAGCAATGCTCTAGATTCTAGAACACGCGTTATCAAAAAGAGAAAATGTCTGAACATGGCGGTCAGCGCACTGAACGCCCACTGAGCAACTATTCTTACATTCTGCAGCACAGTCATTCAATCTGACTGCACCTGATTATGCAATGACAAAGAAAAAATACGAAATGCAGGAAGTGTCTCTTGGTACTTCGTCAGATAGGACACTGCGCTTGTGTCGAGGTACTGGACATAAACAAAGGCAAATCAGGTTCATTCGGATTGCAGGCAGCAGGAGAGATTCGAATTAAGAACCTCCTAAACACAGGTCAAGTAGTTTATTATTAAGCTAATTGTTATAGTAAGTTTTTAAGTTGTTTATCAATCTGTACACAGCAAATTAAGCCAGTTCATAGAAAATACAATTTGGCTGTTTCTGAATTGAGTCATGAAAATAACAGGTTAAGTTTGAAGGTTATACTTTATGGCATAATAATGAAAATACTTTTAAGAAAGAATGAGGAAAATGTAGGTGTATTCAGCTGTAGGAAGTAATTGTCTCTTGCATACAATACACTGTAATAAAGAAGCAGCTTAAAAATGTTATCTTATTGTAATGCAAAATAATTCGCCCTAAGAATCACTTGTAACGTTTCCATAATGTAAATTTAAGATGTAACAAAACCCACACAGACTAGAACAAAATAAACAGGCTAAAAAGAAAATTTTGGGCGGGACAAATGTTTACGAATTTAACAAGCCGGGTGTGTGTGTGTACGTTGTATTATTTCATGTAAAAAGTTGCTATTATGTCTGATAAAACTATCAGGCATTTTTGTGCCTAACACAGCCATATGGCAGTAAAATGGCCAGTCGGTCTGCTCAGCACCCTAGTTTTATTTCGGGCACCAGCCACTAAATTTGAAGACGGAGCGCGATAAGTAACTTTTGTGTCTTCACCCCTTACCATGTTCCCTCCTGTCGTCTATTCCTTTCCTACCTTCCCCTCTTCCTAACAATCCCATTCAACGACGACATAACAATGATATTAATCAGCCGTGTTATGTGCTACTTTATGTCAAGATTTTCATGGCCCACATTAGTACTCATAAAACCTTCCTATTGGTAGCAGCATTTATAAAATGTCTTTTGCCATCGACTGTCATTACTGAAAACTTTCATGACCAAAGAGTGAAACCAAATATGCAAGCAAAGTTCAGACTGGGTTTTATACAAGATAATACTCATTTTAGGGGTCAGAAAGTCAGTACCTAACTTCAGGCGTGTTAGTGGAAATTAAACCGTTGCTGAGGATATACATGAAATGTTATTTTATTTTTATAGCTACCAATATAATGGTTTTACAGTTCATAATTCATAAACCGATCACTGCCTGTGTTCAGAAACGTGCACCTGCAACAGTCAATTAGAAGCCTTTAAATTATTCAGGCGAGGAGATAACATTCGGAAGATTCACTGTCCCTTTACCTTGAGTGAATTATGTTACCAAATTATAATAATTGTTAAAACTCCTGTTGTATATCAATAAAATGAAAGTAGAAGTTAAAGAAACGGAAATGTACACCTATCACATGGGTTACCTCACGACACTCTCAGATCACTATAAACATCACTGCACGCTTATAGACCTATCCTAACAAACCAACAAGCTAACTGGCTTCTTGTTAACACGTCTAATACAGGGAAGATTCCCAAATCTAATTTCGGAGCAGGATATTCTGACAGGAATTGACCGTAATTTTTTCAAACAAAGAAACGAATGACGTGGTTAGACCGCAAAAACGGACAGCCTTTTAATCATTTCAACTTTTCTTTCGCGTCTAGACACTGGGTACTAGGCTGAAAACATTTTGTAAAATACCGTTCACCAACAAAAACTGACACAATTATAAAAAAGATACGGCTTGTCTCTCACCACAGAGGAAATGTACCTGTTGCCACAACGGAAGGGCTAGATCGTGTAGCGTTCGCTACAGATTTGTATTCAGAATGAACGCAGATTAATTTCCGGCCACGTTAACGGTTATCCTGATATTTTTAATCGTTTTACTCAAATTTCATGTCTCCTTCCATTCCCTTCCTATTCATTAATCATGAATATTTTCACTCTCATTCACTGCTGTTGACAGAAATAAACCTTCTCAAATCTAAAAGTTTGTGACGATGGTGAGTTATTTAGAAAAAAAGGTTTCTTGGATGTTATCCATCGTCTAATAAAATAATAAATTTGAACGACGTTTCGGAGATGGGAATCTATGGTAACATCGATCAGACTACACAGCGCAACAACCCAGAAGACAGAAATATTTAGTCTAAGAATCAATTGGCCATGTCGTGAGACGCGGGTGTTGTCGCCGTTGAGGGGTCGCATGCCTCGTATTTACTGCCCACAACATGATCTTTCCCTCTAAATGAATCGAACACTAAAATTTCGTCCTGTTAGTTGACAAATTTTTAAAATTATAAAGACATAATTGGAACTGCATCTGTCGGTAGTCCATTTTTAACAATTACCAGTGGTTGCTACTGACAAGTTTAAAACACATAAACAATCCAACAGACATACAAAGTAATAAGAAGTTACTGTAACACGCAAATCCATGTTCAAATTTCAAATCTGGTAGCTCTGCATCGTGTATACGTTTAACTACCCTTGAAAAAAATTACATTAGTAAGAATTTTTCGATTTAAATCCAGGCCCATTAATCGTAACAGCGATTTACTTTAAGGTCTGGCTATGAACTGAAGGAAAATATACACGGATGAGATCGACCGTTTTCCGAAGACCCTTAGTAAATTGAAACAAAACAAAGCGTAAATGCGGAGCAGTTCCGAGTGCTTCATGTACGAGGTGCGATCAGAAAGTTTCAAGACTGCGCCTATAAAAACCCGTACACTTATCTCAGGTATTAAATTCATCCATCACCCTCGAAGTAGTTCCCCTGGGAGTGAACACAACGATCCCAGCGCCGCTGCCAAGCCTGGAAGCATCCCTGGAAATCTTTCTTTGTCAGCCTGTCAAGCACCATCTGCGATTCTGCCTGAATCTCTTCTATCGTCTCAAATCTAATTCCCTTTAGCTGAAATTTCATCTTTGGGAAGAGGAAGAAGTCACACAGCGAATAAGGAGGGTGCGGGATGACGGCCATGGTGTTTGAGGCCAAAAACTGCCGAACTTTGAAGGCGGTGTGCGCTGGTGCGTTGTCATGATGCGTCGCATGTGGAGTTCTTCCTTTAGAATCAGCTCACAGGTCCCATAGCCTATCCCAACAATGTCGCACAAGACGTTGATGGTACGACGTCGATCTTCGTAACAGTTTCGGGCGTTGTGCTCGAAGATGGTCGTCCAGAACGCTCGTCATCATCGACAGAGGTTCGGCCATTTTTAAAACGTGAATGCCACACAAAAGTTTGTGCACGACCCATTGCGGACTCCCCAAATGCTTGCTTTAGCATTTCACAGGTTTCCGTAGCCGTTTTGGCGAGGCTTTGGCAAAATTTGATGCACACGCCATTCCGAAATCGCAGGAGGGTCGGTGTAATGCACTACCAAAACGCCCGTAACTAAGAAACAAATGCTAATTCGATGATGCCGGCTGGCACACTGATTCACTATGAATGTAGGCCGCACCCCCTAGAGGCAGAAGCTCGTACTACATCCGGTTCGCCCTCTATTGACACAGTATGGAAACTTTCTGATCGCACCTCGTACATGTACAGTATATACAAATCTGTCCAATCCTGCTTTTGCCTCATGCAAAGAAGTAGGAGTACGAGTAATATTGGAAATTTGAAAATTGAACCAAGAATGAGCTTCAAGAAGTATTGTTATTCTTCAGAAGCTAATAGTCATTCGGTTGAAGATTGCTGTCTCCTGGATTATCGCGCCGTGTAGTCTGGTAGATTTCCACCGTTTCAGAGGTCATACTGCCTCCGTCATCAGGGTGATTCATCTGAAAATTTGGTGTAAATCTACCAGACTACACGGCGCAACAGCCCAGAAGACAGCCATCTTGAATCAACAATCTTCTTTATAAATATTTTATTAATTAGACTAGTTGAGAGATTCGTCGATACATTAGCCTTCATGAGCTCCATTTTTCTGGTTTCTACCGACAATACCGCTTGGAAAATGCAACTTATAATTTCCTAACTCATTTATGTTATTCATTTGTGCTTTATTTAACGACGCCCTCAGTATTTCAGACTACAAGCGTGATATTCACTTTCCTTCAACCTGGCCTTCGATGATATCACTCAGTATTCCATTCCTTCTCATAATATGTCCCTGCCAGTTAGCTTTCCTTCGTGTAATCTTTGCTCGTTGACTCTCCTCAATACTTCTTCGTTGGTCACTCGATCCGTCCACCTGATCTTCTCTATTCTTCTCCAACACCACATTTCGAAACTCTCCAGGTATTTCTGTTCCTTCTTCCTGAGTGTCCAAGTCTCTGCTCCATACAGCGCGACACTCCATACGTAACACTTCACTAGTTTCTTCTTCATCTCCAAGCCCAACTTGCTAGTGAGAAGTATCCTCTTCTTGACGAAAGCTGCCTTGGCCATGGCTATCCTTGCTTTTACTTCCTTGGTGCATAGGGCGTCCGTCGTGACTATGCTTCCCAAGTACTTGAAATGCTCCACATTCTCCAGCTGTTGGTTTCCAACTACAACGTTCAATGGTTCTGCTCTCGGTGCTATCCTCATTACCTTTGATTTTTCAATGTTGATTTCCATTCCATACTCTCTACCTGTTTCTACTAACTTGTCCATCATGTTCTGATATTCACGTTAGGATAACAAAATTATAAATACTGAACTATGAACAGTCCAGAAACACAGGAGAAGATACAATCCTAATTGTTTAAAAACTAAACGGGAACTTCGTATCATCCTACTATTTTAGTATGTTATTATGAACAATTGCCCGGAAACTTGAGATCACAGACAGGCTTCTATTCATATCGGCTGTCAGGGTTGTGTTGCATCCTTCCAATTGTTGATGTGATGCAATACTTGAGGATGACCTTATTCCCCTCTTCAATTTGTAATTACACTTTTGTTACATGTAGGCCTATTCTCGAATAGGAAACTGGCAATTCACGATTAATTGACGTAATTGTTACAGCAACTCACGTATATTTATTGCACACTGCGGTGTACCTACCTAGCAATTAGAATGATCCACTTATGTAATTTTCAACTGTGATCAACAAATTTATAAAACGCGGCTTACGTAACAGAAAACCACATTCAATGTATCTTCAGCGAGTGTTTTGAATTTCGTAAGAGATACAAAATTTTTGTTTTCAACAAAGTAATCAATACAAAACATTTGATTAATTATTTGTCGCCGAAGCTCGTCTAAATAACATTTAAGAGTTAAGTCCGTACCTAAAAGAAAACAACACTTCTTCATCACACAGATCAATGGTAAATGCTGTTCAGGGTAATAATTGCTGTTTGTTCTGGAATCATACGAAACAGTTACTGATTGTGTTTTGTTAAACCGTTAGTGTAATGGTTATGAGCAGTTTCTGATAATATAAATTTGCTGGTAAAAGATAATAAAAACTGTTAATTTAGACTTAAAAAAGCGGAAACGTCTTTAGAATATAAAGAAAAGACTAACAATTGTAAAGCCTAATATAATTTTATCGATTGTGTTCGATATGTATTGATACTTATCATAAAGCAGGAAATATGAGATATGAAATTATAACAGTAGTAAGAATGTCTATGTTGGTTTTCGGGGAAGCACCGCAGTGTAGCCTTGCAGGTTGATACATTGTTCACAAGGAATATTCTGCCTCCATCTATAGGGTAAAGGACTTCAGCCCTGAAGCAACGTTGATACCTACCTACAAGCGTTACTACTGAGAAGAACAGCATCAACATGAACGAGACGAGACGAAGGGAGTTTTGGAAGAAAAGATTTTTCCTCTTACAAGACGGACCATGACTGTGCCACAGAAAGTGAAACGTATTTCATGTATGAACCAACCGCAGAGCTTTCTCATACATATTTATTGCCTTGGTATATATGTTTGAGGGACAAACAATTCAATCAGAAGGAATTTGTTCTGATATCAGCTTGTCAAATGAATTTATGACGCAGGAACCGGTAAGTATTGTGAATGTTATAATACAAAGCTGAAGCCTGTATGGTAATTGTGGTTGAAATAACGACTTTCATTACGCAAGCATGGCAGGACATGAAATTATTGCTGCAGGTTCCTAATTGGCATTTACATCCCGGTCTTTGTGCGAAACGCGCATGCACACTGCCGACTTTAATGTAATACGAAGCTTATATGAAGTTTCAAGAAACTGGGAAACGAAAGCATTGCGTAACAGATCTGGCGTGTCCGATGGAATTTAAACTTTGACTTTCCGTTTGGCGCCTGTGACAGCAAACTTATGTGTAGACAATGTTCTTTGCGTGGTTAAGGTTTCAGACGTCTTGAAGAAATTATTTGAGCATAAGAGTGAAGAAGTAGCAGTATGCTAGAAAGTTCCATAATGCGGAACTTCAGAAATTGTTCCTTTCACCAAATCTTATTAGGGCGATAAAATCAAAAAAGGGTGAGACGTCATGACCACGTATCAATCAGCTTCAGTCTTTTTCTATAATCTTGCTTGGACAGAAGTGTTGTGTTCATGTGAATTACATGTTTAGGTGAAGCAAACTGTTGGTTTCCAGCATTAAGCATAGGTTCCAACTGGTGTGTTAAACAGAGATGGTTCGATGCAGGCAAGCTGCAGAGTTGGTACATAAAGCATTCAGTTACATCAAGCGTGAAGCAGATGCCGGCAGACCCATCCACGATGTTGTCAAAGCGTAGATCTTTACGGTAGTTATTGTTTGCATAATTACTTTCACTCTTGGTGCGATTAAGAATTATGATGCTTTACATTACGTTAACACGCATTGCCATATTTGTGAACCTGACTCTTGGAATCGATCTTTATCTTTCCTAAACAAGCGCCACTGTGGGCGACATGACCTATCGACGAAAGCAGCCTACAGGAATTGATAGTCTGCATTGGAAACGAACATTAATTGGTATAGTTCAGTTTTGAAACCAACGCACTTCGAACGAGAGAACAAACCCACATGTCAGGAATTTCTTTTGCCTCGACATACAAGACACACGAAGCACGGAAGAGATAACAAATGGTTACAACTTTAGTCGTAAGACCTACCCTGAAGGCAGGATATAGAGTAGTAGAAAAAGAGTATTAAATCGGAAAATATTAAACCTTTAAAGTCGAAGTACGTCTAAATAATATTTAAGAATACAGTACGTACCGCAAAGAAAACACAGAAATGCACCACAACAAAGATTAAGTGGTTAACGCTGTTTCAGAAAATGATCGCTGTTTACGATAAAAGTCATACAAAATCCACGAACACAAAATAAACGGTTATAGGTTGTTGAAGGAGGTTATCACTAGGCTTTAAAGAGATTTTAGAATAATATTAAAGCGGATCTTAGAAAACATTAATGTGAACATGCGAACTGAATTCAGCTGTATCGTGATAGGGACAAAATGAAAATGGCTACGAACCTTCAGGTTTAATAAACTCAGAAGTATGAACTTCTCTTGAAAGACCCAGCACCATCCAATTAGTTAAGTGTCACTACTAAATGAAGTTCAGAAGTAAGTTCGAACTACAGCTGCAAATTTTAAATTTTGTGTATTGTTAGGTCCAAATACAAGTCACAAGCTTCCGTAAGAGTATGGCTGACATTATCAATTAACAAGAAAAGTGCCGATTACTGTGGTCGATCGGTCGATCTGGGTCATTCAAACGCTGGAACCGTGGATTCGAATCCCACTCACATATGTGTCCGCTTTTTTATGTTTCGTTATTCCGTGTAGGTAGAGGGAGGCCTTGCGACGGGAGTCCTGCCAACTGTCGAAAAAGATTTAAAAAAAGCCGGCACAAACATTCTCCACAAAGGCCAAGGCTGAAAGTGGGCTGTAGCGCCCTTGCAATAGAAGTGACAGGAAAAAGGATTTGTTTGAATACACCACACAGCACAGCCGACGCTTGTGACACTGCGTTTGCGGACTGAAGTATACACGGCACAGTGACACAATAAGGTCTGCAAGAAGTCCTCCTGTTTGTCCGACTGACCGGCCGGTAAGTCTTGTACCTTAGAGCATATAACGTTCTCGCCTGTTTTACGGTTAAATTAATTCGCAACAAACAACCGTGTTCAACAATTCCACCAGAACAGCCTTCGCCGTTCCTGTTTAACCATTTGAGATACCAAATCTCAGATACGAGGATAATATTAAAGTGGATCTTAAATATTATTGAAGGCATATAGAATTGATTCATCCGGTACAGGATAGGCAACCATGTTTACGCCACAATCGCTTGGTACAAATGGACTTCAACTGAGCTTCCTCCATCGAGTCCTTGAGAATCTAATAGTATGTTCAGCTAGCCAAGAAATTCCCAGCCAGTCAGGATAGTCGGGCTTCGAACCTGGTACTTCCCGAATACGACGGAGTGCCAATGCAATTACTTCGCTCATTCATAGTCACAGGCACAAAAGCAGCGAGTGACCTGAGGTTCATGCAACTCAGCAGCCGTCGAATGAATGAAGTTGTCCGTAGGGAAGATACGCCGATAATGACAAGGGAAGTAAAGGGCTTAAAGACGTTGCCAAAGTAAACACAATGCACTATAATCAGTCTTCGCCTTAGGAAAGCAATGCTATTTCAAGCCAATTATTCTGCATACATAAACCAATACAATTTTCGATCAGCAGTCTGTAATTACTAAGCCGATGTTCCTATCCTATACGTGATTAACATAGAAATGTAACCCGTTTATTGAAAACTGCAAGGGCTTTACGACCGGTTGTTTAAGACCAAGACTCAGAATTAAGAATATGACAAAAAAGACAAGAGGACAAGCAAGGACAAAACAACAATAAACACAGCGTAATAACGGACCAAATAACTAATAAACCGGTCGCGTCTTACTCATCCCATGATGACGGAAGCAGTAAGTACCTCTGAAACGTCAGTAAATATCCACCAGAGTACAACGCTCAACATTCCAGAACAGTCATCTACATTCTACTTACTGTGCATTGTGATAGTCAAGTACGTATGTCACTCGAACAAACGAGTTTGTCACAGTCTTACCGAGTAACCTATTCTCTTGGTGAGATCGTCCTGATGATGGAGGCATTTCGCATCTGTGACGCGTAACACCCTAGGACGCTGCTATCTTCAACCTATTCTCTTCTTAAAACATATATAACACATGAACTAAGCAACTGTCCTCTTGATGTTATAATTCATACACAAACCAGGATTTCTCAGACGGATTTCTGCTAGACTACTCCAAGGCTGGAGTACTCACCAGTCCGTTGCATGCAGATACTGCAACCTGTGAACCAGGTTGGCCGCGAATGGCACCCTGATAATGGCATCGTGTAGCACGAACAGATGGCGGCGAAAGTCTGGGAGCCGACAGATTGGCAGTACGTCGTTCCACGACGAGACCAGGAGCAAAGAAGTCGCTACTGGGCCACAGCTCCAGATGGAGAGGCTGCTTATGTCCCAGGATTCCGACCGGGATGTGATAGTTCACTACGGCTTCCGTACTTCTCTTGTTCCTTCGACCATGCCCAGGGGTCTTGAAATATAATTCTTGCTCGCCGTTTCTATGGTGATGGTTTAGATCATGTGACAAGAACTGGCCGTCTTCTGTCACCTTCGTAGGGATAACTAACTCATATTCGTCAATGTCCAAAGAGTACAGACCTGCAACAAAAGACAGGAAGATTACAAGGGACTTATTTGCCGCTTTCACATTGCACATTTCACACTCAGCTCTCCCAGCTTCGAGGCTCGGTGCAATGGATGGCACAGGAATGGCTATATTTCGCTCGCATAACAGATGGAAGCATACTAATAAATGCCAAATTTTCCAAATATTTATCAATATTCTTATATTAGGCCTACTTGCCACCACATCTCAGTAGAAAAGCAAGCAATAAGTCTCCTACAACTTTGGATTTAAGCAAAGATTTTAAATAATTTAAAATAAGTTATGCGAACGAACATGTGCGGGGTCGAATAATGAAACAAAATAACTTATTCTGGAAAACAAAAATGTCACCAGCCTTCAATGACCGAGATTACCTTAAAATGACTTGTGATCTGTCCTTGTGTATTCATTCAACAGTCTCTGCCCTGCCTGGAAACAATGCTGAAGGGCACTCTCCGAAAGCCTTTTTAGTATATACGTTCGTCATTTTCCTGTGTACGTCAAGTGATTTAACATGGCACCCTTGCAAGCAGCCTTTAGCTTACATAAGTAATACATGATTCGGGATTACACGAGGATAATAGAGTGGATGGCCTCACATTGATAAGCTTCTCAATAAATGTTTCACAGGACTAACCACAATACAGTCATAACGAAAAACAATTTATTTATTTATTTCAGTACAGTTTATTTTAAGAAACAGCCGGAAAAGAAATAAGTTTTTTCGTATCGTCATTTCTCTTCAAATATTGTGTGACTCCAAAAGGAAAAAGTTCCCGAAAGATTACTTGATTCCTATTTTTACTTACAAGAAGGGAAGTCACATCGTTTCCTGCTTAAGGGTTTCCTGTGAAGATGATTTCCTTACATGTTAAGACCTCTGGAAAACTACTGAGAGGCTTGTAAGATTTGAGGTTTTCACAGCAGTGAGTATGAAGATTTCAGTCGTCTGGGTTGATGCTCTGTGTAGTAAGGTCGATGTTAACCAACGTTTCAGAGGTCATACTGCCTCCATCATCAGGGCGATGAGTATGAAGATTTCTGTCTTCTGGGTTGTTGCGCTGTGTAGACTGGTCGATGTTAACCAACGTTTCAGAGGTCATACTGCCTCCATCATCAGGGCGATGAGTATGAAGATTTCTGTCTTCTGGGTTGTTGCGCGGTGTAGTCTGGTAGATGTTTACCAACGTTTCAAAGGTCATACTCCCTCCGTCATCAGGGCGATTCATCATACTACACAGCGCAACAACCCAGAAGACATAAATCTTCATACTGAGAGGCTTAAATATTATATTGTCCGCCATGTTGTAAAATGTAGAGTGGATAAAGAGACGAGGTCTTAGGATGCTCTTCAGAATCTCGACCTTAATACCAAATTTTTAATTGCGTAAAAGTTAAAAATTTCTAACGAAGTACGGCTGCGTACTCCTTCTTAAAGCATGTGGCAAGTGGGTAAGATATAAACAGACTGTATTAGATGTTTGGTAATGGATCTATTATTATGCCTTCTCCATAGAACTTCAGCTGTCAAATACAATTGCTTTGATCACGAGAAAACTTGCTCTAATATAAACGTAACAAGGAGCAATAGTATGCGTCATACTTAAAATTAAGATAGGAATAAAGTCTTAACTTGAGGAAGGACAAAATATGAGCGTATGGAATCAGAAATGGTTGATTTGCATAAGACCCTCTGTACGAATATCACAGCATTAAGTAATTGTGTTCGTTATAAAAGAAGCAGCGCTCGGAATAGAGATGTTAGAATTGTGGCAACTTGAACTGACATTGAATGGGTTGCGGGTAAAAAGGTTAATTACGATTTATGTATCTTTACATTTGTAAATTTGCAAGGAAGGAAGAATGTGTGTAGTCCTTTGACACGCATACACTACATGTTCAACGCCGTTATAAAAATAACTTCCAAACGTCAATGTACAAGAAAGAAAAAATCGAAAAGAAAAACAACAAGATATGTAATTTTGGTTTGGGTGTAAACAGAACACGTTCAACATCTCATGAAACTTGCGAGCAGACAAAGGCCACAAAGCTTAATGGGTTACCTCAGCAAAATCGACTTTCCAAGTTGAAAACTGAATGCAGCACACACTGAGAAAAATTGTAATGTCCTGAAACCTGAATTATAGTGTCGATATGCTGAAGCCAGATGTCGAGCGTTCATGTTAACTACGTTAGCCTGCTCACGGCGAGCGCCTGGCTGGCTGCAGCTGGCTAAACATGCATTTTATCTGATCGGTTCTGCTGTGATATAGTGCATGGAGTACCACTGAACCACCAAAGTTAGAAAGAGGACATTTTATTTTTGGGTTTTCTGATGATGCATAGATCAGCGTTTCTCAACCTATGGTGCGCGTACCACTGGTGGCAAGCGAGCCAATGTTGAATGATACGCGAATTAAGTAAGAAAATCAAAAGATGAAATTACAATAAATAAGTTTTCCGTGAACGTATTTGGCCAGTGGTACATTTAATGTGTTGAATTGGGATTAAAGCCAGCGAAAAAGGGCGAGAACCCCTGGCATACAGTAGATGATTTTGTAGGGTATTCGTAGTTTTAAAGGTTGTTTTCAGATTGATGGCTCTGAATATTTTTCTGTTCTCTACCTGTGTAAGTGAAAGTAACTCATCTTCTTGCGCTTTCTTTGGCATAGTTTTGCGTTCTTTAGTTTCTTGTCCACTAACATCCGCTATTGATTTTATGGAATTTTTATTTGAATTACTGATTTTTAATCACGGTTTGTTTTATTATATTTTATTCGTTGGTCTTTCTTTCTTCATAGGGTATGTATTTATTCTATTCACAGGCAAGAGTTAGGAAGGCTTTTGTTGGATGTCACGAATTGTTATGAACGATGCTATCTCTGGTCGCGGGTTTCCTATATACGTCTTATTCGGAAGGGCAAACATGAATATTTCCAGAAAAGTTGTTTGAACCTGATGGAGTGGATAAAACTGCATAAAAGAATAATTATTTTCTTCTCCAAGTGCTGTTAAGGGTCTATGGACATGGAGTTAAACGCACTTGGAAAGGGGCCATTTGGAATATGAAGACAGAAATTATAGGATGAAATTAAATAAATCTCAGAGTCTGAGCATCTGTATTTTAACATTGCATTACATAGACAATATTGTGGATGACATAGACCTTGCGACGATACTTCTCCATATAGAAAGGGCGCATCACTTATAATAGGCCTACATTCATACAAACTGTGGTCTTCTCGGCTATCATGTTTTGTGGAATTTTGGCTGGTTGTTAACGTTTAGGAGAAATTTAGTACGTTCATATTCAAGGCTAAAGTTCTATCCTGAAGAGGGAGGCAATATGTTCCTCCGAAACGCTGGTATCTATTTACAAGTTCACATGGCGTTACTAACTAGAGAACCAAGGTTGACATCTTCACCGCCATGAGAAACTCAAATCTTACATAAGCCTATTTTACGATATGTTTCGGAGGTAGTAACCACGAGTTTTCGGTGGCACTACACCCTCCTTGTTCCCTCACGTTCTTTGTTTTAGAATGTTGAGTCGGGGTCCGTCCGCTCATGACACTTACCACACAATTTCCACTGCCAGGTGTTTGTAAGGGCTTCCTAACCTCTTACGTACATTCACCCTCAAGACGGGAACTACAATGTTTGCCGAAATGTTGTAAAACCTTCAAAACTCAACGTGGCTTATCCACAAACGCCAAAATAATTTACATCTTTAGATGCGTTAATAATGAAGACACCTTTCACGTATATCTCATGTGTATTTAAAACTGGTTTTGGTATTTCAAATACTTTTATTTCTATTCTCTCTTGAAAAAGAATGGCATTTGTAATGTCTTCTGTCATCATTAAATTCAGGCCAACTGCTGGCGAGGGTTTCCAGCAAAGACGAGTGACCTTCACCTGCCTTGAGCGCGTTCTGACTCAGTTCCTGTCCTTCATGACGTCATCTGTTCTGGTCCACAGGAACAGTCGCGTTGTTGTGAGAGATTAAATGAGGAGATAACGAGTGAAATCGTGTATTCACGCAAATACCTACTCATACACTGAAAAGGTGCGTTGTTGCGAGTGTTCAAATACTCGTGAAGATATGAAGTATGGATTGTCTTGTGTGACGCGACAATCAAAAATAATGAGTTACCACCGATTCGTACATGTCTGGTTGTGCCAGACAGCAACACATTTGAAATACGCTGTTCTTTTGTTTGTCCCTTCTTATCCAGTATCACATGGCATTACACACTGCACAAATATGACTAACATTCACTCTCGTCTTTGCGACAAGTTTACATAAGAGTTATGGTGTCGGTAGGATGTCCATTTAGTGAATTACCATGTCCAATATATGCAGTGTTGATCTGTTGACCGAGTATTCCCACACACAACATTCCTTTACTGGACTTCAAACACAGTAAAGTGTTAGTAATTAGTACACTTATCCGCACGTTGTTTCATTAACGATGATTCACCTTCGTAGTTTCAGCAGAGTCCTGTTAAACAATAAGATGTTCATAAAAGTTGAGTAACTTTTATTTGGCTTAGGCATTGGATCTAAGATCGAAGTAACACACTAGGAACTACGAAACAGCATATTCTAAAGCTGCTCTATATTTTATATTGAATGAGGATTTTTCGTACTTTTCCTCAGTCGCTCTATGAAAATATCGGGATTATTCCTTAAATTATCCCAGGGCCACTTCCTTTCTAATTCATCGTCGATGCTACATATCCTGAGTTACTGACAGCGTCATTAAATAAATCACAAACATATCTTAGATGGTGACATCATAGATTCTCACGGTGACGAGTATGAAGATGGCTGTGTACTGGGATGTTGAGTTTTGTGATCTGGTTTAAACTGACTGAGGATTCAGAGACGTTTTCTGCCACCATCATCAGGGCGAGCACCGCCGTGACAACCTGACATATTTCTTAAGACCCGGATTAGAATTCTGCAAAGTTACACCTTGTCAAGGCTCGTTAGTAGTTCGAGTATGATCGATCCCGGAAATTGAGATCGTGTCTGTAAAACTGTACGCATCACCTCTGTGTGTTACGTACCGTGTCTCCGAGGCTGGCAAGATCAGAGTGAATTTCTTTTTATCTAAAACTGATTCTTCTCGCTGTCTGGTATTTCGGTCGGCTTAAATGTCCTTGTAGAGCAGAAGATGCTGTACAAATGAGAGAAATCTAATTTTCCTTGTCGTAAAACACGCGACAAGCGACAGAATCACATTCCGTAATACGTTCTCTTGAGATTACGGCAAAATGAGGTTAGTGCCGCTGGCGCCAAACAGACACTATGTTGGAAGAAAACAAAATTGATCCCAATCTGGGACACGGGTCAAGGGACGATTTGTGTGTCTGACAGAACTGTTAAATTCTAGCCTCGAGCTTTGTGCTGCAAGAAACGGAACTAGTGCTGTTTGTTACAGACTCAACTAATACCTTTCAATATCCATTTCAATCTAGACTCAATAAAAAATTGACAAGTCATGCTCAATTTTAGACTCGTTATGCAGGAATATGTTACCGCTCTTAAAATGGCCGATATATCAGTCCGTGACCGTGTCCAACGCCCACTGCGGCATCCGAGGAATCACTGTCGCGTCCCCAAGATCCCATCAGTGCCTCCTATCCTGAGCTATATGAATTCATACCCCATTTCCCAAAGGTCAATTTTAATATTATTCTCCCATACGAGGTGCGATCGGAAAGTTTCAAGACTGCGCCTATAAAAACCCGTACACTTATCTCAGGTATTAAATTCATCCATCACCCGCGAAGTAGTTCCCCTGGGAGGGAACACAACGACCCCAGCGCCGCTGCCAAGCCTGGAAGCATCCCTGGAAATCTTTCTTTGTCAGCCTGTCAAGCACCATCTGCGATTCTGCCTGAATCTCTTCTATCGTCTCAAATCTCCTTCCCTTTAGCTGAATTTTCATCTTTGGGAAGAGGAAGAAGTCACACGGAGCTTAGAAAGGAAGCTGGGGTCGGTTCTTGCAAGATCTTTAAACTCCTGACAAACGAGAAGTCGATTCTGCTTCTAGTCCTCTGACAGGATGCGTCGCATGTGGAGTTCTTCCTTTAGAATCAGCTGACAGGTCCCATAGCCTATCCCAACAATGTCGCACAAATCGTTGATGGTACGACGTCGATCTTCGTAACAGTTTCGGGCGTTGTGCTCGAAGATGGTCGTCCAGAACGCTCGTCATCATCGACAGAGGTTCGGCCATTTTTAAAACGTGAATGCCACACAAAAGTTTGTGCACGACCCATTGCGGACTCCCCAAATGCTTGCTTTAGCATTTCATAGGTTTCCGTAGCCGTTTTGGCGAGTCTTTGGCAAAATTTGATGCACACGCCATTCCGAAATCGCAGGAGGGTCGGTGTAATGCACTACCAAAACGCCCGTAACTAAGAAAAAAATGCTAATTCGATGATGCCGGCTGGCACACTGATTCACTATGAATGTAGGCCGCACCCCCTAGCGGCAGAAGCTCGTATTACATCCGGTTCGCCCTCTATTGACACAGTCTTGAAACTTTCCGATCGCACCTCGTATGCCTCTCGCCCAAGTTTCGATTTACCGCTATCCCGCTTTAACGCCACATTTGGTGATATATATGGTGTGGCGCCTTAACGGAATTCTCAGTGGATACAAATAAGCAATTTCCCATTGAAAGCGCTTAAAAACTAACCGGTATCTGGGTCGTAAAACCCCGGTAGTTAGGCGTATATACAACAATAAAAAGAATAACAGCTATTATTATCTTTAACACTTTGTTTTTACGCATTAATAAAATTCAGAATTACGTGTGACTAAGACAGTATTAACTTAGTTTAGCGTCATTAAAATTCCTGTTATAAATAGTCTTGAAAATTTATTTTCTTTTTCTGGTATAAACATGTTTGTAAATACTGCGATAGTAGGCTTACACTGTTTCTTGGTGATAGGCGTTTTATTTGCCCTGTCTGTTAACAGACTGGTAGTAGTGAACTAAGGGTAATAACATCTGATGAGCACGTAAGTCGCCATCTTAAGTACAGACAGATGCAGGTATACATTCATATATACATGAGACGCACGCACATACACACACAAATATACACGCAATTCCACCTTCCCAATCCTACTTTGTACTTAGCAAAGTCTCGATGAGCAGTATGTAAGCCGAGAGATGGACTATATTGACGTCTTTCGTGGTTTTCCTCAATCCCGCCAGGCGAATGCAGAGACAGTTCTTCAAAACAGACCACGACAACTCTACTTCTTGCAACCTTCGTAATGTAGATTCATATTCATTCTACCATAACCAATTAAAAGCTGTAAAACAGAGGTCCCCAACATTTTTATGCCTACGGGCACATTTGAGAGTTTATGAGAACGTGGCGGGCACCAACCAATTAACAAAGCCAAATTTTCTTTTTTCTGGACAAATAAGATATGGACACCAAATAATACGCAAAATAACACGACGTTTAATGATACAAGAAACCACGCAATCAAAAATACGTAGTTTTATAAGTACAATTATTATTACTCAAGTGTGATGTTTGGCACTGCATTTCATCGGCCAGTTTTTCAAATTTGGGAGTGTAGGATGATGTTGCTGTTCGCAAACAATCGTCAAGATGGGCATCAGTAAGTCGAGATCTGTGCTTTGATTTTATGATGTTCATGGTTGAACGGCCTTCATTATTCAGTATAACGTCTTTCTGTAACAACGCGGGCATTGCGTTGGGGACCACTGCTATAAAACATCAAATATTGATACGACGTCGTAAAATAACGGGGGAAAGTAATATACGTAAACATACATGCATTAAAAATGGCAATTACTACAATGTATATCACACAATCCTCAATTCTCCCCGTTTTCTTTCGTCATGTTTCTCTGATCTGATTACTAGGAGACTATGCAAAATATAATAATTCATAAAGCAATGTATATCGCTGTCTCATAGCGAATTGAGGCGATTCATTACCCCGAAAGACTGTATCAATAAATTACAAGTATTTTGAAACAAGGTGCTCATAAGCGAATCTGATCGGGATCAGGGTGAAGTTAGTGAAGACTCTAGGGCTTTGTTTCGTGAGTTATAGATGCAACCTGGTATTATTGGAATAATATTAAACAGGCTACACCAGGCTGCGAGTGGATTGAGGATAGCAGAGAGAAACAAAAAATCATGTAACATTTTAGCGAGGAAATGTCTTGGAAGACAAACAATAAAGTGCTTTGGTATGAACGGGATTGAAACTTTGGGCTGTGCTATCAATGTTATGTACACACATTATACCTTAAATATATACAGAGTCGTGTGCATTTTACTATACATAAGTGAATTACCTTGAACTACAGAAATAAACAACAAAAACTGACCGGACTTATGTTGTTTTAGTTCATCAAAAATACGTAGTTTTATAAGTACAATTATTATTACTCAAGTGTGATGTTTGGCACTGCATTTCATCGGCCAGTTTTTCAAATTTGGGAGTGTAGGATGATGTTGCTGTTCGCAAACAATCGTCAAGATGGGCATCAGTAAGTCGAGATCTGTGCTTTGATTTTATGATGTTCATGGTTGAACGGCCTTCATTATTCAGTATAACGTCTTTCTGTAACAACGCGGGCATTGCGTTGGGGACCACTGCTATAAAACATCAAATATTGATACGACGTCGTAAAATAACGGGGGAAAGTAATATACGTAAACATACATGCATTAAAAATGGCAATTACTACAATGTATATCACACAATCCTCAATTCTCCCCGTTTTCTTTCGTCATGTTTCTCTGATCTGATTACTAGGAGACTATGCAAAATATAATAATTCATAAAGCAATGTATATCGCTGTCTCATAGCGAATTGAGGCGATTCATTACCCCGAAAGACTGTATCAATAAATTACAAGTATTTTGAAACAAGGTGCTCATAAGCGAATCTGATCGGGATCAGGGTGAAGTTAGTGAAGACTCTAGGGCTTTGTTTCGTGAGTTATAGATGCAACCTGGTATTATTGGAATAATATTAAACAGGCTACACCAGGCTGCGAGTGGATTGAGGATAGCAGAGAGAAACAAAAAATCATGTAACATTTTAGCGAGGAAATGTCTTGGAAGACAAACAATAAAGTGCTTTGGTATGAACGGGATTGAAACTTTGGGCTGTGCTATCAATGTTATGTACACACATTATACCTTAAATATATACAGAGTCGTGTGCATTTTACTATACATAAGTGAATTACCTTGAACTACAGAAATAAACAACAAAAACTGACCGGACTTATGTTGTTTTAGTTCTCTGACACGCAAATACTGACGATAATGAAGCCACTTCTTATTCTGAATAAGATTTTAGTGCGTTCTTATGGTTTGTGATAAATATCCGGAGTAAACGAATCATAAGAATTAAAATAGTGGCAAGATAAATACAATAATTTATACGCATAAAATTCCCACATAACCAGTACAAGACACATCTTATAAATAATGCTTCATGGCACTTGGTAATTGTACTTCCGTATTTATTGTTCTTCATGTTTTTATTATAAATAGTTCCATTGATGTGTTTGTTATTCTCTTATGTAAGTTATGCGCTGTAACTCATACAAAAGTCACGCAAAGAGGCTGGCAATTCTGACTACCGCAGACTCATGCCTGTCCACAACACATCAAACGAAAGTTGTTCGT
The DNA here is from genome assembly GCF_000696155.1 of Zootermopsis nevadensis. The sequence goes on along the minus strand of NW_019059605.1, from coordinate 2,683,576 downwards.
CACTTGTCATAAATATTCATAGTAGCTAGAGATGCCGTCCATATTTCAAGATCAAGATGCTTTAAAATCTGACGTTTAATCGAGCAGGCGTGCCTAACACGCTGACATATAACACTCAGATTCGGAAGCGTTTAGTTATAATTAGCGTTCGGATGTTCATGACCTAAAAAACCGAGAAATATGCATGCAAATATGCCCCAAGAAAGGCAAAATATGACCTAATTAGTTATGTAAAAATATTTGCTAAAATTTAAAAAAAGCGTTTTGTATTTCAATCATGTTATTTATTTACACATGCATGTACAACTATTACATTACTTGATTTCCTAGCAATTTTAATCAAAAACCTCAATCGCTTTAAGTTGTAAATGCCTCGTTTTGGATCAACATCAGATGTTGAGAATACGTGCTCCTATAAAAATAAGATAAATTTGAAGAAAGAGCCTTTCATGCATTTCAAATTAATTAATTACAAATAAATAAATGAACAAAATTCAAAATACTAAGTACCTTTCTTCATTCTCCTTTCTTGGCAGCATTACAATATATAACGATGTGCATTTTCAAGGTCTCAATTGAAAATCTTAGATTGTCGCACAATATGGTCTTGTAACTTGAAATATCACAAAAGTTTCATGGCGTTATCGAAAATTACGGCGAAAGAGGGGTGGTTTACTGTATCAAGAAGGAATAAGTAACCAGGGCTGTCAGCAATGAGCGTGCCAATAACGACATCCCTACATATCTGCCGTAGACATCAGTTGTTTCATCAATCGAAACCCAAATCTTTTTCTCGTCCACAGTACATGTAATTCTTTTCAGAACATCTTCATTACAGGCAGGTACATAGTTTTTTCGTAGTGTTGATTCGTCTGGAATTAACCGAGTCACATATTTCTCTACGAAAAATTTGAACTGCACCATAATTTTACACAGATCTTTTGAAAATTCCGATGTTTTGTTTGATGGTGAAGGTATTGCAGTGTTATCGAACAGAAGTCGTTGCTTGCTTTGATGACTGGTATGTAAGCTCAAATTATCTTTATGTTTTGCCGTATCACAATGGTTTTGCAAATCAAATCGCTTACCGGCTGTAACTTTAACTTCACAAAGTTTACAGAAATGAATTGTTCCATCAGAACTAAAATATTCCTCGCCAAAATCTTAAACTAAACCTCTTAACGTCGAACTTTCAGAACACTTCACTTTTGGCATCCTAACTAACTGAAGGATTCGCTGTAAATGCCTGAGAAATGTAGTTACAAGTAAGAATTTTATCCTCAAAATATAACCAAAATATGCATTTAACCACAAATATGACCGAAAACATAAAAATGACCTAAATATGCTTTTACGTGCAAAATAAATACAGTCTAATTGTGATAAGAATAAACCAGTTAATGTTTAATTTCAGTTTAGAATGAAAATAGAAGTCTCAATTGCAATATGACATGTCATGAACATCCGAACCCTAGTCATAATATAGGCCTAAGAACAGCTGACAAATCTTTTGACAAGACAGTAACCCTAAGAAGCTAACTGAACAGATTTTTAGAGGAAGAATTTTACGATTAAAACAACCAACTTATTGTAATACGTGGATTAAGCAAAGTTCTTGCAGACATTATTTGCAGAAGCCGACATGAAGTTGTATCCAGGAGGACAACTTTGACTTATGGGCATCTGGGTTACCCTGTAATAAAACAATAATAGTCACAGAGTCGCAGATGGCAGTACTCTTTCGTTTTTCTCAGGCTCCAGGTTCGAATCTTAACACTGAAATCGGCTATCTAACTCAGGGCTGTTATATTTAAACACATCCACTGTAGAGCACGACCGATTCTCTTCATGTGATTTCTAATTATTCAACGCTAATAACTACCGATTAAACTGTACTGTGTAAACATGAGTCATCTTTTCGGTAGATAAACATCGCGTACGTTCGGAACTACAAATACAGGTATCGTTAGTGTCATTATTATAGGTTTATATTAATCATAGATTTGCATTAAGCATAGGCCTGCTATTAACCTATTTCTAAGAGTTTAATTAATCTCGTTCGTTTTGTAGAAAGTATTTTACACAGTTGAAATATTTTATTCAGTCTGAGATTTGTTATCGTGTCTAGTCTTTCTTACATGTTCTAATCTTAGTTTTCCTTCAACAATACTTTACAGCACTGTGCAAATTAACATTTTGATTTTAATACACATCACTTAATTTATTGATATACGTAATCGCTTACATCCACTTAATTTTTTGTTTATACTGACCATGAATCCGTGCTGCATTCGGCATTTTAAGTTATTCTTATTATAAAAGTGTGAGTAAAAAATGAAGGAATTGCTACAGAAACATAAACACTTTTATTCTAGTAATAAACTCTGAAAAGAACCACACACAAATTAAAAATAGTTTTGATACGACCGCCGCTCACAAAAACACAATGGTATTTCGGGTGGGAGTTTGTAATTCCTGATTCAAAAAAATAAATAATGAACATACTAGACGATCTGTAAACCTTTATAAAAGACTTACTTCCTTTCGGAGGGGCCGCATAAATTCCTAACAGCAGGTCTTGACCAAAAATTTACATTTTGATTGAGTGATTACATTTGCACTTCATCATTGCATTATAAATACATCTTTATCAACATTGACTCACAAAATACCGCGAAGTAGTAATTCCACTCCTAGTGGCCGTTACCGTCGTTTCCAAAACTTTAAACAAATGCGTACCCCTTTCGGGATCTCGGCTTTGTCGGGGAACCCCCTCTTCCAACCATAATCAATAAACTAGCAAGTAGTCGAAACACATTATTATTAAGATTTAGTACGAACTTAACGTAAAGGCTATGAGATTAGCTAAAAAATTAACAAAAATTTAAAATCTTTATCAGTATTAACGGAATTTTAAAATCTTATTTGTGTCAGAACTCATCTGACAGGAAATAAAACTCTGGGAATTTTTTTTTATGAAATCATTTTCTGTCACGTACCCTTGACGTCCTTTCGCAAATACCGGTCGAACGCTTATCAGACCTTCGGAAACACTGTACTGCCGGGATCACACGAGGATCGCTGTCCGTCCTAAAGCTGGCTCCAATGCAAGAAGATACTTTTTATAAGCGACCTGAAGGAGTCAGAAAAGAAGCGTAGTAGCAGAACCACATTTAGAATTAACAACTATATTGCGTCGTGTCGTTCAAATCCGTCTGTTTTATGCACGCGGCGAACTAAAATATCCCATGTTGTGAACCAATTAAACAGAGCGGGTCAATTTAGTGTTTCGACGTAAAATTCGTGATTGATGTACGACGACGCTGGCGCCAGAAGCATGCAACTCAGAGACTGGCGCCATAAGAATGTGTAACAATCAGATTCTTAAG
>NW_019059605.1:2613470-2675795 GCF_000696155.1 Zootermopsis nevadensis | reverse complement strand
GAGGTCATACTGCCTCCGTCATCAGAGTATGAAGATTTCTGTCTTCTGGGTTGTTGCGCTGTGTAGTCTGGTCGATGTTAACCAACGTTTCAGAGGTCATACTGCCTCCGTCATCAGAGTATGAAGATTTCTGTCTTCTGGGTTGTTGCGCTGTGTAGTCTGGTCGATGTTAACCAACGTTTTAGAGGTCATACTGCCTCCGTCATCAGGGCGATCATCGCCCTAATCTCTGAAACGTCGGTAAACGTCCAGAAGATTACACGGCGCAATATTCAAGAAGACAGCCATCTTCTGACTCACCGACGTGAAAACCTCAAATTCTACTAAAATCGACATTCTTTACTTGTTCTTGTCATCGAATTTACCGTCTAGGGATCACGAAAGAAGTTTCTGAATGACGAATCATGTTCGAGGGAGGAGAAACAGATGTCTTCTAAAGGTTATTTACCTCTTTCAACACAGGAAGAGGAATCTTTTACTTAAATGACAAGACAGCTAGTTACGTAGTTCTAAAGTGGCAATAATGATAATGCCAATAAAGGAGACACTTCCCTGTCATTCCCTCGTAGTTTCATTATTCATGAACACAAAGAATTGCAATTATGACCGGTGTGGTTATCCACAAAGGATTGTAGCACATTGTAGTTGGCCGATCCATGCTGAGCGGTGTTTGCTGTATAAGGAGAGGCATACGGAACTTGTATACATCTTTCTCTACGCCTCCATGTTAAGCAGATGATTTGGTTAAATGAAAAAAAAAGTATCGTGTCTTCAAAAAAACATATATCACACAAATTCTTCACCAGAACACAAATACCGCTGGGACGCGTTATTTATAACCGCGACTGTTATTTATGAGGTTTCGGAACGAAAACAAGAAGATTTTGCCCTTACCAAAAATTCTATTCTGATTTGCTCAAAACAGCAGATTTATAAGAATATATCAGTTAAGTACTGATCAAAACCAAAGTGATAATTTATACAAAATTTTATAAGCTATGAACCCTTCACGGCGACTGGATGCAATGGAGTGTTATCACAAGGTCAGAATACCGCTTCAGAGATTTGCTGCCTCCATCATCAGGGTGGTATTCCACAGAAGGGGAATTTCCCGGCCATTCACAAAGGCCAAAATTCAAATTATTCTATATATGCGATCCCTTTTACGCTATGCTTATACTTTTTGTCTTATTAGGCATCGAACTTTGCTAATCAGAGCGAAAGTATTAGAATGCTGATAAGAGCAACGCACTGTTGCTAGGGCATTCGTTTCGCCACACAAACGAAGTCTTACAGTGAATTCGATCACATCTACAGCACATTGTTGACACCGGTTGAGTATAAAAAACGAGACAGTGCACTGAGTCACAAAATAAGTCTGTGTCCTTCAAGGATGTCATTCACAGAAGGATGGGACTTAAAAACTTCTGCAAGCGAGAGTGAGGCTAGTCAGGAAACGTTACCAGGAATTTGTAGCAAATTCTGCCTCCGTGACACTGAAACAAAACCCAAGTTTGTTTTTTTACGTAAAATAAAATGCAGTCCATGATTTGTCTCTTGTAGCATTCAGGATGTCATAATATTATATGCAATCCGCTGAACTCACGAGTTTGGTCACAACTGTCCAAGAAAAGCTGAAGAATATGTTTTAGGTGCATTTGTAACTTACAGCTGCAAGAGTACGCTTATCAACTTCGCCAAATCTGTCAGTCTGTCTGCCCGCATATAACTTGTGAACCGCGGAACGAATTTCTATAAAATTTAATATTGGGTATTTTTCCTAAAATTTGTCGACCATTACAATTTTGGTTAAAATCGTACAGCGTTAACGGGTATTATACATGATGTTCAACATCCGCTACCGAAAGCGGAGGTGACTATTTCGGGAATCCCCAAACAGCCACACAACCAAATGGGCTGTCCCCAGCGACGTTGTCACACAGACACGCAACAGAATCCTTGCCCACGCAAAAGTTAATTGACCCTAAACAACTTTGACGTTAGTGGCGTCATTAATGAAGGTCAAAGAATAGACTCTGGCGAATACGTCAGGATTATTACGTTGTGACTACTTCCTAATTTGTCGCAACCTGACATCAACTTTCGGATGTCTACGACTGTCGCTAAATAGACAAAGTCGGCCAAGGATCGCTTTCACATTTAAAATTTGTATAGAAACCACACCAGGGAGTAGGCATACATGTTTAAAACCCAATGGAAGATCTGCAGATACATGAACTATATTAAATTCTTCCACTAAACGTAGCTGTACAATGAAAACTGGCCTACATTTCTAAATGACTATGCCCTTGTTGCACTGAGCACCAGGAACTCTAATAAAGTCGTCTTGCGGTGAGCAGGCAATGATTATGACGCGTAGGTGTACAGATCGACGCGCGGACAGACAGACAATGAAGACAGATGAAACGGAATAGAGGGGCTGACATTGACGGGCGTCTGGCTGTTGCACCAATGGGCAGATGTACGGACGGACAGTATGACGGATGGAGGGACATATTGACCTAAGGCTAGGTAGGCTGAGTTCTGGCAGAAGGTACAGATTCGCGAGACATCGAATGACTACACGACAAACCCCTCTTCCGCGTAGTAGCCATCACATTAGTAAGGTAGTGACTTTAGTTCCTTAATGGCATCGGTTACCCGCGACTTCAGTGACGTTACTGATACAGAGAATGTGTTGCAATGCGACGAACAGTGCGCAGAACAGCACGCCACTGAATGGTGTAGGAACTACAAGTAGTTGTATTTATAAGCCGTGCGTGCGGACATCCTGGCGCCAGAACACAAGACAGGTCCGTCCAATACCGTGTGGCAGGTCTCTTTCTGCTCGTGTTGCTTTATGCCTAAACGAGCTCAAAATGTAGGATACCCGACTGCTTGGTTGAAAGTCGTACTAGCTCCACGACGCAATAAGCACACGTTAACTGCCATGTATGTTCTAAGGATGTATGTCTGTACGCATGGATGTATGCAATCATATGTCCATGTATGCACGTATGTAGAACCTGCATATAAAACTGTATAAACGTCGACTACGTACGTACATGTGCATGTGTGGACCTATGTATCAATGTATGGTAAAGATTAAAACATACCAAACTTTTGGCTAATTTAAAATGTTGTTTCGTGTGGGGTGTGGAATCTGTCTGTCTGCTCTAGGAGAACACAAATCGAGGGTGTTGGAGAATTTCTGTATAATGCAGGGAAGAGGGAGTAACAGGAGGATAGAGAAAACCGCAAAAAGATAAACTTCATAATTTGTAATCTTTACCGAAAGTTATTCAGCTTATCTGATCAAGGAAGATGAGATGGCCAGGACGTGTAATACGCATCGACGAGAAGAAATCTTAAAACATTTCAGCCTGGAAATATTTTTGTTGCCGAACGATGCGGGAACTAGTCAAATTTCGCGAAAGAAAATTATATTTCAACACGACAGTATTTAAGATGCCGGAGAAAATATTCAGAAGGAAGAATCCGTTGAGTTGTTAATGAAATTAAACTTATGGACGATTTTCCCAGAGTGCATTTACTTTAATCACCTTCCATAACCAGCGTTTAAAACGACTGCTTTGTACAGAGTAATCGAGATTTCATATCTGCTCAGGAAGGTCACCAACCCGTCCATACAAGCGACGCACAGTGGACAAAGACAAATTGACTGCAATGAGACCGCAACAAGAGTGCATTTACAAAGAGAAACAAAAGAAAGAGGAGAGCTCTGGGACCGCCGTCCGCGGTAAGAGCATCACCATCACCAACAAGAACACTACATCATCACTACTGCAAGCTCCACTCATAAGGTTAGGAATTACCCCGTTAAAGAAAACTAGGCTTCAAGAAACTGCAAAATGCTTTCAAGTTGTAGATACCAACAGTAGTTTTAGGGATAGCAATTTTTAAAACGCATTTTTCTGCCGATCTGCAGGAATCTGAGTGACCATATTTATGTCCGTTTGAGGTCATGGACAGGCCACCGTCATGTCATTTTCACGACAATATCAGGCCGTGGGTTTTCCGTATAGGGGCTTATAAATTTCTCAAGGTCATTAGAAGCTCATTGCTTCAAGCGCATATTTCTTCTGATCTGTAGGAATCTGAGTGATAATCCTCATGTCAGTTTGAGGTAATGGACAGGTCATCGTTATGTCATAGTCACGACAATTTAAGTCGAGGGGTTTTCCAAAGAGAGGCTTTTAAAATATTCTAGGTATTTCGAAAGTAATTTTTTCAAACGCGTCTTCCTGCGGATCTGTAGGGATCTGAGTGTCAATACTCATGATAGTTTGAGGTCACGCACAGGCCACTGTCATGAAATAGTCAGGACAACATCAGTCCGTGGGTTTTCCGAATAGAGGCTTTTGAATTTCTCAAGTTCACTTTTTCAAGCGCATATTTCTGCCGATACTTAGAAATCTGAGTGTTAATACACATGTTAGTTTTGAGGTCACGGAGAGTTCATCGTCACGACAAAATAAGTCACGGATTTTTCTGGAGAGAGGCTTTTAAAATATTCAAGATCATTCGAAAATAATTTTTTCAAGCTCATATTTCTGCCGATCTGTATGACGTATAAGTTAACAAGGGAGGTAGATGGAACTGGTTCAGGACAATGTCCAGTGGTTGGCTTTAGTACGTGCGTTGGGCCTTCGTATTCAATTACCACAGTTTAATTCCGCGCTGTTAACAGTTCTGTTAATCATGCCAAAAGATCAAAGGGAACGTGCGACCTTGTACTTGCCGCTAGAGTAGTGTGATCGCACTTTCGGCGTTGTCATGAACACAGGGGCTATATTAGTGGTTAATCAATCTCCTATCTAAACAATTCTATCAAATATTCAACATTCTGAATGAAACAGAAAACTGTTTACAGTTAACCAGAATGGTATAAGAGGAACTATGAAGGGGAAATAAATAATCCTCATTATTATGACTAGGCTCTCAGAATCTTCCGTATCCTAAAGAAAATTATTGGTACAACAAAATTTTCTGAATTCTGAAATCATTGCATGAGAGAGAGAAATGAGTTTCATGTTACCAAGGAGAACGTGCAAGACCTCACGAAGATACTTTCAAAGCGAAACCCAGCAACGAATACGAAGCGGTGCGGAGTGCATGTGCAAGTGCACGTACTCCTACGTCATGTTCTTCCTGATGTTATTTCATAACCGAAAAATCATTTCGGAAAGAGCACAAGCCAATTCTTTCCTACATTTAATTTTCGCCAGCGAATTTGAACTGATAACCAGGAGTACAACTTTGTCCTGACTGAAACAGAAGCAGAGGCCTCATCAGGTAGCGAATAGCTTCTCATCTGTTGAGAATTTCCTCACCTTTTATGGAACTTGACGGTTCGTTACCGTATTCATACGAGTCTGCAAGCCAGGTCCTTACCATGAACCAGATTAATCCAGCCAATATATTTACAACGTACCTCTTAAAATACATTTTACTATTATCGTCTCCTCTGCAACTAGGTCTCACAAGTGGTATCCATTATTAAATCCGGTCGATGAACCCTGTTATAGGCTTTCAAATCTAACAAACAAAATTTAAGACTTAAGTACTCATGTCTGTGGTTCCTCCACACAGTTAGAACTCCGTAAAGAAGGCATCCTGATATAGTTAACGGAAGGTGCCTGGCTTTTAAGCCATACTTAATAAAAATAGGACAAAACACATTAGAGTGATACATAATATACACAGAATATCTCTTTCTAAATTAGTTTTTCCTTTTTTAAACTGGCTTATGGAAAGACAATCATTAAATCACTTCCAGCGCTTCTAAGGATAATTAATAAATCCCTCGATAATCTGCCAAAGTTCAAATATTTATAAAAGATCGTAAATAAGAACTGAAGTAACGAATGGATAATTAAAAGATTGAATTTGGGAACTGCATTTTACCATTCAGAGCAGAAAATTGTATTTTCATTTCTTGTATCTAAAAACACAAAAACGAATCTTTGGCCTATGTGAAAAACTTAACCTAACCTTTTCATGCGTGTGAAACTTAGTTTACAGCATTAATCTAATATAAATTAAGCGCTCTGGGGAAGTGGATGCTGTTGGTAATATCTGGGCCAGTATGTTGAGTAGCAACAGGACTCTGGAAGCTTAATATTTTTTTTACTATTGACTAGATATTATGCGGATCATATGGTCAATGAGGATTAGCTGGATGTGGTATATAGGACGCATGGAACAGTTAATAAATACACACAGAACAGTTGTTATTAAACCGGGAGAAAAGAGACCAGTCGGAAGACTTTGGCGTTGATGGGAGGATAACATCAAAACGGATCTTATAGGAATGGTGTACGAGGATATGGGATGTTTTAATCCGGATCGGGACACGGACCAATGTCATACTGTTGAGAACGCCGTAATGAAATTTTGGGTTGCATGCTGAGCGGGAAACGTGTTGACAAGCTGAGGGAGTATTAGGTTCTGAACAGGGTCTCCGTTCCGTATAGGCAGTACCAACGTTTCTTTCAAAAAAATGTCTCTTTATTACGTTCCGTATAAAGGAACCTATTGTCTTGCCTATTATGCGTGTTCTCTGCATTCCACTAAATCTTGGCGTTCGTGATCAGTTCTGGTCGAAGACAGTCTGAAACAAATCAAAGCCCACGTAGGGAACGACAATGAATGGGGGAGGATGCGTTGTTAGGTGACAAACCTTTGCCATGGAGATAAGCCCACACGTACCTGCGCAGTGCCTGGAAAACCAATGGTAACGGCACTCAATATGCAGTGAACTACAAATAAAACATTGTATTGAGATGGGGGTATATTTGAGCAAGATAACTATTTATAGTGAAAGTGCTGAGGAGAATGAAAGACAAAACCTTAGAGATTACATATTAATGCAGTTTCAAATGCTGTTCACAAAAAGCACGGATTTCATGGACAATCCTTTAACACTGGAATTCATTCCGTGAACTCAAAACCCTTCTCTGATATATAGCTAACCTTAGTAAGTTCCGTAAAGAAAGTGCACGTCACGAAACGAAATATATTAAACCTCTACCTTCTTATTTTACCCGTTTCATACCGTTATCCACTTCCCTCATTGTCCCACATTCTTTCCTACCATTCTCAACGAGAACATTAAAAATATATTATCAATATCATTATTTAAACGTATTTGTCAACTATTTCAGACCGCATATAAAAGCTGCCTAATATTAGCAGCACTCGTAAAAAGAACATTCTGCCGTCTAGTATAATTACAGACAATATGGTCAGTCATGGACAACACACACGTAGTAATAAACCGTCAAATGTAATGGTTGAAAACAAACCTGGGACAATTTAAATACTACGCTAGTAGACTTTCTGTGTGTGTGTGTGTGTGTGTGTCAGCACAACGACAACCAGTCGCCTGGAGACGGGAGCAGAGCCAAATCTCCAAACGTCAAGTATGTTAAATGCAAGTCATACAGTGGATAACGCCCAACATAATCTATTTACTCCTAATATAAGAGCCATTCGCCGTTCGTGTGACGCGAAAACACGTGAAATTAATTTCTGACTATGGCGACTCTAATATCAAGTTATGCAAGCGACGCTATGGTGGCACCTATGATGGAGTCTGGCGAGGTCTGCGTTTGACGGGAGTCGAGCCTGTTCATGCGGTCGCTTTTGTGTTGGTGCGTTTGACAGGAATCTGGCTTCAGCCGCCGTGAAGATGTTTTCACATTAATTTAATTTTATAATGAAGTTTTATAAACGTTGTTCTTTCAATGTGAGTTTCAAAGATTGTATTACTGTTCACCACGGTATAACAGGCTTTGGGTTTTAAGGACTGCGGTCTGCTGGGTCATGACACTGGTGGCACTAGCGTATCGGAAGTCGTCACAACACAGAATACCTCAATTCAGGTGCCTATGTACATGTTCTTTGTATCAAACAGAAACAAACACGTCGCCTGAGATGAGCAAAGGCGTAATCACCTACGCGGGTGACACAGCGTTCAGTTTGCTAATGAGCACCTCAGAAGTGAATACTAAACGCACAGGGACTGGTCTAACGGCGTATTTGTCACTGGCGACAGTGGTTCACCTGCTGTTCCTCTCCATTGAACAGGACTGGCCATGCAATTACGAGGCCATCTGGTCTGGGAGCATTTTAATGGGTATGTTGCCAAGGCATCCCACACACACCACTGGGTTCGACACAAACGTTGGTCGTGTTTTCTAAGAATGGAGTTTGCCGTGGAAAGTATTACAGCTTCAAGGCACAACTATTAACAGGACCTCCCTTTTAAATTGCTACTAGAATGTACATTTTTGGGCTCCCATTGAGTTTTGTTGATTTCCTTTCTCATTCAGAGGCAGTATCTTCAAATAAGGAAAACTAACAAGCCTTATCCAGCGGCAAGATGTAGATCTAACAAAGCTTATAACAGTAATCTTAGATGTTTAGAAAAAGGAGAGTACTCAAAGAAACAAAGATGTACGGCCTCCACCCACTTTTCCTCAAAGTTCTTTCACACGACCAGCGGCAATAAGCGACCAAAATGGTTGGTGTTACGTCTCTCGTTTGCATGTCTGAAAATGGCTCAGGATAGAAATTACTATGCATATTTTACATCAACTGTACAGATTTTCTAAAAGTTTAAAGCTTAAATGCTGAGAGTATGTAGTTCTCGAAGTAGTCAAAATTACTATTTCGTTCACTCGTTCGTCTTCTCGTCTGCTATTTAAAAACGTGAAACTGTAATTTTTCTTGGTAAGGGAGTGAAACTTAGCCTATCACTTTAAGGGAGGAACACAGATTGAGGATACGTGAGAACAAAGGAGAATATTTTAACCTAAGAGGGAAGAAGAGACAGGAAGCTCGGAAAGATTACACTTTAAGTGGGGTAGATGATTTATTCTCCTCACAAGATATTATTGGGATGATGAAATCAAGGAGAATAAGACGGTCGGGCATTTTGTCCATCGTCTGAATACTATATAATTCCAACGTTTCTGAAGCTGGATTCTCCTTCCATCCTCAGATAGAAATAGACAAGAAATGTATGTGCTTGATCCCCTGGCTAAATTAGTCTCAAAACAGCTCAGCCAGAGGCCAATAGTACGTACGATTTTCTATTCATTTCATCCGATCCCAGAAGTAGAGTCTAACTTCCGAAACGTAATCTTATAATAATTAGACAACGAACAAAGTAAAACAAAACACACTTCAATGCACTGTAATGCACCCTCGTCAGAAAACTTCAAAATCGACTAAGACATAATTAAGCAACACAGAGCAGGTCTAGTGTCAAATTTTCTGTTATTTGTCAGAAAGTTTATCAATGAAATGGCGCTATATTTGTTTTCAAGGGAAAATATTAATTAGGACTGTTTGAAGACAAAGTGTACAGGAATTATTTTGATTTAGGAGTAGAAATTAGGCTAAGAAAGACGTTACATTACGAAATATTTCTTAATATTGTACATGAGGCTACGATGGATAAGTATGAATTGTATGTACTATGGGTGTCTGTGTGTGTCCCATCCGAAAATTGTAAACAAATAACGGTTTCTGACGTTATGCTAATGTAGACAATTCCAACATATTAATTTTTTATGTCCAGCAGTAGGTAATAACAAGATGGCTGTCTTCTGAGTAGTCTGGTGAAAACCTCAAATCCTACAACGTAATAACAACATGGTGCACACATGAACTTGTGAGGTGAACTTCGTAATGGCAAAGAATTGTTTTTTCTCTGAGGTACTGACTGGCAATACTTAAATAATATTTAGGTGAGCTTCGGCTTCAAAGGGTTAACCCTTTGCGGTCCCTTTTAAATACCACTACCGCTCTCTGCTGGTCTATTTAAATGTAATTAAGCTGTATACATTCAACTACTATTATGAACGGAAGACACTTTGCTAAATATGGTGAAAATATGTTCTGAGAGGATCACAGTTCCTCTTGTTTGAATGCTGACCGAGTAAAATATTTTTCACGGACTGTACCACTGTCATTAGTGAGATGTGTAATAAGTGGCGCTTTTTTGCTTCCTGTCGTTCGGTAAAGAATAAAGCAAGTCCAAGTCGGTATATATGACTTTGGCGACGTCTAAACATCTCTTATTACATGCAGATATACGATGCATAAGCATTGTATTTCATATTCTCAGAGCTGTGCTTCCTTTCGCCCTAATTGTTTTCGAAAGGTCAACACCAGGTAAGTGAAACAAAATGTGAAGTGCAAACGATGAAGTCATTACACATAAAGAATGCTTGATAAGAAAACGAAATAATATGCACATGTCGGTGGTAGATTGCTCTAGGCGCCGAAAATAATTAAAAAAATATAATTTCCAATTAGGAATATGGGATATTTGTTTTATAACTTTATCAGATATAAAATACTTCTATTCTAAGTAAATATGACAGCTACACACACGATGATATTACTTCACTATATAATGTATGGCAAAACATTTGGTGTGGAATCCTCGCTTACTTCGACACGTGTCAGAATAAAATGAATTTTATGTCCTGTCCCCTTTCACTATTTAAAGTGTTACCAGGAAAACTAGGATAGAATTAGTACAAAGACGAAGGCTTGAATGATATACTTACATTGTTTGCCAGCCTCAGTTTGACTCCAGATCACGTAAAAAATTCGTAAAATACGTGGTGGACTCAGTCCGACATCGGACCGGAACTCGGATATTTAAATGTCGGACTCAGTCCGACAGAGACCGCAAAGGGTTAAAGTAACATGTCGATTCAGCTTCCAGGTAAGCAGCCTGCATCATTACGGACATAAGTATTATAAATTAGAAAATATTTTTACGTTTTATAGACGGCGTAAAATCATCAGCGTTAATATGATGAACGTATGGGTGAATGTAAGTTGGCTAAAGTATGGCTCTAATTAAGATAAATACAAGGCTGTACAAATCACTACATTAATTTGTTTACAGAGTTGTTGGATATGTTCATCGTCTTCGAAGTAATTGAATTTTAATTTCATTATACTAAGACGTCAGATGTCTGTCGGTTTCAGGAGAGCAATCGAAGATTGTAACTTGCGTTCATATCAATGCTCCTCATTGCATGTTCATGCTACTAACATATCACTGTCACAATCTTCATGGACATCTGCATGTAAATGAGAGCTTATTCAGTCACGACACGATGTCCAAAGAACTGTTTGAAGATTAAGAGATTAAAATATAGAAGTTTATTACACTTTGGGTACACAGTAGGCGTCATCCAATTACATAATCAACAAATGGGAGGTGACGCCTGGAAAGATAATGTTTTCATTACGTGGCACAGAATATTTATAATACTCAATTTCGTATGTTTATAGTTCCCTCCGTGCTACATTCATATTCGAACACAGCAGCGTGTCGGGAATATTTCAGTTCACAATAAATCTACCCACCAACAAACTGATTCACTCATCAGGATTGTAAAACTGTTTCTTGAAACATATTTTGCTTATATTTGTTGGTTATCCTTCCTTTATGTTTAAAAGACCTGAATGTATCAGTTAATAGGGGAAGTGACCGTGACCTGGACGACAGACCTCATAACCAATGAGTAACGTGGCTTCTTACGGAGATAAACAGGCCGGAGTGTGAATCTGACAACTTAGCTATTCTTTCCCAGGTATGGAAACCATGAAGCTTTACTTCTATTCTCTTAAACACCTACGCGAGATGGTAATAGACAATGGTCCATGGCTGAGACCAGAAAACCCAAAAGAGTAGGGGAATGTTCTCGCTTCTGAAGACAGAAGTAGAATAAACCCTCGAAACTTTGTGGTTTTAATTCAAACACTTAGACAATGGATGAAAGCCAAAAGAATACATATGCAAGTTACATAATGACAACTTCATCGTTTTACATTATACCATCTCACGCTTGTGTTTACAGAATTTATTAATTGCTGAAATTGATATTTAAGAGTGCAGAGAAGAGCTGTGAAGATTGTGATGGACTGGTAAGTGTGAGAGTTCAAAATCGTACACATATAATAAATGCAAACACATTATTTTTAAAGTAGCCTCGACGTAGTTTTATAGGTCTACGAGTATACTCCATATGGCTGCCTAATTACCGAATTACTAAATTTTAAACACTCGGATTTTCAGGGTAGTTAACACAATTTCGACTATTCTTTACAAATATTTCGATTTACTAACACTCGTAATAGAAGTCACTCGTTCTGGGGTTCAGAAGTTAAATTCGTATCCTTACACATTCCAAAGTTTTCCTCAGCACGCTTTCATCTGACACAATTATGAAATTCGTAGTTTGCTCTCTTCTCGCGTTGCCTCCATCTGTTGTCTCAAGAACAACTTCCAGTTTTTTATGCAACCAGATATTTTTTGTAGTGTTTAAGCTGTTTCTCACTTCCTCACGATGCGATCAGCACCTTAAAGCTACTTCGAATAGCGATATCAAATTATCATGACTGAAGTTTCTTTTCTTCTTTGTCGTGACGTAATGAAGTATGTTTCACTATTAAAACATAAACTCTGTTTCCATATATCACTGCATAGAAGAACGTGCATAAGATTAAATCTTGATTTGACAGTGAAACTGCATTATTCTGCCTCCCGAGAGATATCTTGTTCACGGCTTGAAGTGAGCTTACATCGAAGCGTTTGTTCTATATCGTCGTACGTAAGAACGTTCCGTGTCCTTTCATATCCTGCCAGCTCGATGTTCCGTCTCACAAGTTTATGAACATAAATATTTGCCCTAAGCCACTTTAAAATTAAAATGTAATAAAGTGTTTTCAACATTCTATCGCTGTAAAGGAGAAATATAGTTGAGGTGTGTTTGAAAACAGGGTTCTAAAGGAAATATCTGGACTTTTGAAATAGAAGTAACTGGTGGATGGGATGCAATTACATAATCAAGTGCTTTATAATTTGTACTCTTTCGAGTGATCAAATTAAGGAATATGAGATGGGCGGGGTATGTAGCATACAAGGGGAAATGAAAAATTATTCAAAATTTTAGTCAGGAAGGATACACTGAAAAATCACTTGGAAATATTAGGCATATATTGGAGGATAATATTAAAATAGATCTTAAATAAATAGTGAGAATACGGACTGGTTTCATGTGGCTACATAAGGATGAGGAGCACTAGTGGACTCTTGTAAACAAGGTTATGAATCTCCGGGTTCCGTAACACGCGGGGGATATTCTTGCCTAGCTGAGCGAGTGTCAACTCTTCCAGAAGGGCTTTTGTTTCATGGAGTTAGACAAGCCCCACGCCATTTTCACGGTGCCAAATATTCTTATTCGTGGGCAAGTCGTCCTCAGACTATTGTCCTTGTGATTGGAACATTTTGTTTCACAGGGATTTTTTCGTAAAGAGACAGTTTAAAAATGTTCTTCTGCGGAATTGACGTAAATATTCTTAAGCACATCGGTCTATGTTATTGCTGATATTTTTCGTAAAACTAATTTAGTAGAAACGAACTTCTGAACAGTTTGAAGGTGGGTTTCAGTTCTTCCTAAGTGAATCGGTTTAATTTCTTATATTATTTGTGATTCCGTACTATTATTAACAGTAATGTTCTATAATACAACAGATCGCAACGTATCATAATGTTCTTCTGTACTCGAGTCTTTCTTAAGCACAAAATTTGGAATCCGTTTACTTAGTTAGCTATTCAGAAATAAATAACTTCCCTTCCAGAATTGCGGTTCTCCGAATTCGAAGAACAGTCTTCTAGAACATTCTATGTGTTACTACACTAATTTCCAATAAGAAATACATAAAAGAGTTTCATGTAACTATTATACAAACAGAAAGACATGCTGTTGGCGTGTATAAATATCGTTTAGGTCACCAGACAATTTCATATGCTTGTTGATAATTAATTAGAATTTTTCACTGTCCTCTTATCAGTTCCAGATGGATTGATAATATGAATTTCTAAATGGCCTGAAGGTCTACATGCCGTAGAATAAACGACGTCGCTCTGTAAAATTACTTCAACGTTTGAGGTTGTGACGTGGAAATGTAAACAAATAAAACGCAGAATCTGGGTCCACCATTAGATCTATCTTTCGTAGGTTAAATGGCCAACATGCGTATTCATCTGTCTGGGGCTGCTCTTTCTGCATTGCCATGAACATGCAATGCAATGGGTCATAAAATGAACAGACCAAAGAAAGAAGTTCAAACAGATACAATTGTGCAAGAGAAAAACCCCAGCAGGCTGGCCTGTTACTTGAATATAAATTGCAAAGCTGTATGACTCTCAGACTAATACATGAACATGATTCTTGTTAAGTGGAAAGATTAATTATCTTGTTAATGACTTTGGTCTTCCGCACGTGCTCTCGATTCCAGCCATCTTGTTATAGATTCATATTTAACATCAGGCGTTAACAACTGATCCGCCATCGCCATTCAATCTCATGGACAACGCGATGGTTTTTTGATTTCAAAAGTACAGTCCAAACATTGAAATTGGAAATTTTGACAGCAATTTAACACACAAGATCCTCCAACTATTAACTTTGTGTACGATTTAATACCGAAACGTCAAATACTCAAATCTGTAATTTGCTTTATACGTAAATGAATCTTAGTCTTCCAGTTTGAGGAGCAAAGATACGGGATTTTCGTGGATTTACTCCACTCCAGGCAAGTTCCAGAATCTTACTTTAAATCAGACCATGGCCGCTCCTTTCCACACGCTTTCATCACTCGTCCATTCATTCGACGCCACAGAGTCTGAATTACTGACAGCGTCGTTATACAAAGTATAAATAAAAAGAAAATATTGGACCCAAGGACTGAATAGCACTTTCAGTGCTTCATGACATGGTTTACACAGCTTGCAGCCCTAGGAGTAGGAGTAGGAGTAGAGAGGGCGGAAATTTTGAAACACGCGTGAAAAAGCAGGTTCTGAAAAAGGGAATGTCTTTAACTGGCTTACGACTGTGCCCAATGACAGCTTTTTGTGAACGCGGAGATAAACCTTGAGTTCCATAAAACAGTCCATCTCTCTATCACTTGAGTAACTATCAACAATGGATGCGCAGCAGATTACTTAATCCCTGTATCAACTGAAGTGGGTATTTAGCGACGAATGATGTAACAGGATCATCGCGTTCGATAAACTCTTAAAGGAATGGTGAGCTAGACGTTGTGGCATATTTGAAGTCGGCATTTTGGCTTTTGTCTGGAGGACAAGATGGCTGGTGTCCTGGCCGAGATTCGAAGTTGGGATCTCCAGAATAAAAACCAACTTGTTCAATGCCAATAACTACTAAAAACCTGTCACGGGAAAGTTGTTATGAACTATGCAGATGACTACTGCTAACAAAACATGTATTTTGGGAATACGAATGCATAAAACGTATAAACATGGGGTTGTAGGAAACCTAGTGTACATTTTACAACTATTGATCTATTTTGTTGATTTTGAACTTAAGCCCATCTCCTCTTTGAAAGGAAACCACGTCTCTCTGAAACAGCAACGGCTAACGGGACCAATGACCACCGCCAGATGATACACGAGCGAATACAGAGCAGAGATGGAATCGTATTAACAGGGAAAGAACCTGTCCAGAGCTACTTTCTGGACCATAAATCCCACAAGGACTGACCTGGCGCGAACTAGGGCCTCCGCGGTAAGATGCCGGCGGAAAACCGCCTGAGCTATGAAAAAAACAAAAACAACACGTAACTTAATTTATTAGAATTCATGTTTATGTTCTTGATATAGTCTTCTAAACAATTCCCTGTATTTAATACGACTTGCAGTTTACCGAAAGCTTCTTGCAGAATGCATTAAAAGGAAATATATAAACGTAAAAATATTACTTTACAACAAATTTATTATCGTGTTAGACTTTAAGTACAGCCCTTTTTATGAACAAGACTGCAACACAAATTACCAGGAATTTTCAAGTAAAGACACAATAAAAGAGATTCCTATCTCTTGTCATGAATGTAGGTTAAGTTCAGAAAAATCACTAAGCATTCCATAATGCAATTCCGTTCTGAAATTCCTTCAAGGTCTTCTTACAATCTCGCTGAAGAAGTACAGTTCATTCCGCCACTTCTTACAACAATAACATCTGGCTTACAAACCCATTTCACATTCTCTTTGAGTCTCTTCTTCCACACTCTTGACTTTCTTACATTATAAGTGAAATCGTGAATAAAACCTTCCAACTACTATTGAAGAACACGTTAAAAACCGCGCCATTCTCTGTGTCCTAGAAAAGTATGCTATTTTAGCACAGGCAAAGACGTCAGTGTTGCAAAGATAATTAAGTATATTACAATGTAATTTATATGATAATACCTGAGGAGCAAGGAACATATGTGATGTAGCCTAAGCATCTTGCGTCGCCCCTAACCGCGGTGAAAATTCGTCGGAGTGTAATGAAATTGGGGAAATAAGTAGGAATTTTGTAGGGATAACTATATACCATAGGCATAATTTTAATTGAAGTCTTTTTATTCATTAATTTATAGTTTATTTAACAACGCTTTATTAGTAGCATGACTTTATAGCATCGAATAAGAGGATGATAGTGGTCTGGAAAGGATGTGGAAGGAAGCGGTCGTGGCGTTTATTTTAAGGCATCATAACGGCATTTGACTGAAGGGACTGAGAAAAACCACGAAGAATGTGACGTTTATTTAAGGGTCCGCCCGTAAATATTCCCTGAGTGGATTCCTGCGTTTTCAGATTGACTGACTCCTGTTAAACATCCATGAGATATTAATTGCATCCGCCATACCCCAACGTCTCCCTTGATATCGTATTTATCGTCAATCGCTGTATAAATACGGCGGTTACACTGACTTCGCATGAAGATAATAAGAATGTATTCACGGAATTTATTTTCTGTCTGCATACGCTCAAATTTATTGTAGTTCGTCACTTCAGAAATTTATTTTTCATTGCCCTTAATAATCTATAAAATAACAGACACTGATTAATTAATGCAGCATCCCAATGTAAATTCAACTGTGAAATCAGCAAATAACGACATTCATCTCTCATTGAATAAAACTGAGTTGATTCCTTCATTACTGATGGAGAGCTATTAATTATTTTATATTGAGGTTAATGGTACCATGCGTAGAGAATGTCTTCGTGAACTGTAAACTGGAAGAAGCTATGCATCAACCTTGAAATGCCTTTTTTGTTGGCAATAACAGCGAAAGACGAAGGTGGACATTTTGCTGATTACACATGATTGTTAGATATTGCTTTTTTCAGACGCGTTATTTGAAATTTTGTAAATCTACTTTTCATTGGTCTTGACATTCGTTTATTGCAAATACAAATCTACACTGCAAAAGAATCGCTCTATAAATAACAATGTGTATGTCATAAATTACTTTCCTAGTGTGCCATCAAATACTGTACACACTATACAGAAAAATATTTGAAAGAGACTTTTTTGTTTTACTAAGCCTTTAAGTTAATTTACGTACCATATAGCATGATGAAATATTTACTTTCTCTAGTTTGATAATTGTTCTTTCAAGAACGCATACCAGCGAGACTTTATCGTGCCCACGACGTTGGAAATTGACGCTCACAGAGCTTTAAATTCTTCATTTTCTTGTATTAAAACGTTCAGTAGCACACCTCACATCAGTTCATTTCCCATTCTCTTGCATGCACTCTTCAGATACAAATAAATTCGATAATTTTTAAAATTAAGCCCTCATGTCTGTTTTCTGATAGTTACAAGATTCAAAATGCAGTGATTCATACGTTTCTCAGATGTCACTGCAGCGTAGCCGGAAGAACAGCTTATTTATTCTTGGTTATTTTTGTCTCAAGTTTACACATTGTAGTTAAAGCTTTCATTACTGATGGTCTGAATTCGGCTGGGGTTCAAACTCTTCTTAATAAAGAAAATGAATCCCTATTTTTAAGTTTCTCGTCACAGATAGACTCTTTGTAATGGACTGCATTTTAGTTAGCGGAGTTTCAGAGTTACTTCACACACATATCTGTATCATTTGTCTACTGAATCTGCCATCGACTCTTATGAGGAAAACGAATAGTTATTCACTGTGTGTAAAACTTTGTACGAAATCAAAATAAACAGTTTTGAATATGATATCGTTTATTCCATATATGGCATTCAATTATTCAAGCTAAGTAATTGGGAAAATTCTTCACATATAAATTATCCCAGACATATTGCAGGGCGTACGTAGCCCATATAATTACAAAATTCTCGTTAATTAGAAAAAATTACAAGTGAGAATAGCAACCACAAGTAGCAGTTTAAGTAAAGTTAAATATTAATGTTATGCATTATTTTCACGAAAAGAACAAAATGGATGCATAAAGGGACGGTCATTCTGTATGTTTCATTACGCAATTACTTAATGGATTAAGGTTAAATCTGGTATTGGAAGGCTACACCACCAATTTCACACTTTTGGTGAGATTATGCGTACGCGCGTAATGGAAATCAGTGGTTTGCAAAATATCTGTTAACGACGAACTGATAGTCTCATCTCTATGATTTGCGTATCCCGATTCGTTAACCCACTCACTACAAGTAGCCAGTTCGAAATACATTGATGACTTACATCACAAACTGGAACAGAGCAAGATCTACAAGTGAAAACAGAAGGGACTTAGTGTAATCCCTCCCAACACGCAAGACTGGAGTCATACGGACACAGCTGTATGCAGAAACGGAGCGATCATATTAATCATGTTAGCCGTGTTAGCCCGGCAAACATAGTTAACATGAAAGCGCCGCCCCTGTCTGCAAACACGACTTAGGGTTGAAGCAATGGGCGTTGTTTGGTGAATATGAAGGTTATGCAGGACGGGATAATAAACACAAAAGTCTGTAAAAACTGCATTATGAAATACAATATTCCGTCCCACAGACGCAGGAAACACAAAACAGTAAATAAAACCACAGAATATGACGATGGTCTACATAAACCAAAGCTGATTAATAATAGGAGGGAAAACACTTTCTCGTATCATACAAGAACGTAATAAGCTCTATTTCCTAAAGTTGTTTCTACCTTGAAAATTAAATATTTACACCAAATTCTTGATCAAGTTTCATAGAAATACATATAAGAAGCCGGCATAAGGATGGAAAAATAAATAAATAAGTATATAAATAAATCGTTCAGATAAGTCTAATAACAAAAATAAAGAATTCATTCATTTATCGTGATTATATCTGTACATGCAAGTCAAATATCTAAATTATAAATTTTGCAAAATTAATGCACACAGACGTGGCGAAACTTCCCCCGTGAAATTAAGGATACACGTATTCTGATCATCTTTGGTCATTGTGCCGGCCAGTATTAAAGGTGCCATACTGACGATGCACGAACTTCGGAGTTTTTCAATAATCATTTTCAAAAGCGATTTATCTCACAAATACGAAGGAATATATATGGAGATCAGCAGAGTGATAATCTATTGCAAATAATTACAATGCTGTCTTAAACGTATCAGGAAGAAAGAGGAATATGGCTGAAACCTCTTGTCATCATGCTTGCCCCATACATATTGTAAGTTTCCCTTTGCGGCGCCACAGACAAGGTTTGGAGTGTCGAATGGAAATGAAGACAGACGTGGACTGGCTACAAGTCGCGTGCGTTTGCTGTTCTGTTCGAATTCCAGGAAGAAACCAGAACATGGGAGGTGGTACGTCTGCGAACACTGGCTCCACTATTCAAAACCCGTACTGCGATGTAAAGAAACTGTACATATCATCCGCTCCAACAATTCTGCTACGCCGTCATCAAAAGACTGCAGCCTCTGAAGCCAAGTAAAAAGGAACCAAGACTTATGCGATGTCTAGGATCTACAGAGTGAAACTTAAGACCCCGTTATGAAGATGGCTGTCTTCTGGGTTGTTGCGCCGTGTAGTATGGTAGAGGTTTACCGACGTTTCAGAAGTTCTTGCTGCCTCCATCATCGCCCTTATATTGTCGTTGTGTCGCAACTTTCAATTATGGGTCGCGAGACTACATGACCCTTAGAAAACGATCCGCAAGCTGATAATAATAAGTACGCAAAATAATCTGTATACGAAGAATTGTCTACAATGGATGTACGCAGCAAAACAATGTATAAAGTCCGTATGAATATGGGTCTGAAAAAGTTGTTTTTCGGGTTACAGCCCTGGAAGCTCCCAGCTGTCGACTGCGCTGAAAACGTCTTCCGTGACATTCAGTTCATGCCTGGACACGTTATCATGATTGACTACCGAACGCGTTCAAGAATGCGGCCGATGTTTTGGACAGTGTGGCTGCCGTACACAGTGCTCTGCTGAAGAGTTCTTACATCGTTAACAGCAGGTGAAGGAACAAGTGTCCCCATGTGTGGAAACCCACAGGATTCGAGATCAGGTGAGCGTGGGCTCTGTACTCAGTGGTCTTCCTCAACCTATCCGTCGGTTATGGTAGGTGTCATCCGGGTCACTGCAGTGCTTCATCGGGCTGTAACTCGAAAAGGAAGCGATTGCGGACTCAATTTTTTGCTGTACAGAACTCAACCCCCATAAATCCGTACTGAACCTACTGACACAACTGTAAAATAATGTAAGAATTAGGGTGTTTTTTGATAAATAGGCAAACCTTTTCTTTTACAGCATATAAAATATAATATTTTCCTTTGTCTAAGGAACACGAAATTTCGAACATCTACATTCTCTCTTACATCAAGCGTGTCCGATATCTCTCAATTTTCGCAGAGGCTAGTTGTCCTGCGAGATTACTTTCGGAATTTCAAGGTCCTTCTTTGTAGGTGGCGACAGTTTCTATGCATTGCCCCCTCCAACCCCACCCACCAAAATTCATGACTATGAGAATCTTGGCTGGAAACGCTTGATACAAAATAAAGGAACCCACCAAGGACTTGGTTCGTGAAGTCGAAGTCTGAAGTCCATATAAGGTCCGGCTTCTTAAACATGTGTTCCGACTTTGTATTGTAATAAATTCTGCGTCAGTAGTTGCCACAAGCTGTTTTAATGAACGGTTTATAACAATGAACATGATGGCTACACCAAAATTTCAGACTTACGACCACACAGTGTAAATTGACAAGAATAAACTTTGAAAGTGTAATTATGTGGCTGTTACAAAAACAAGTGAAATATATACATAAATCACCACTGCCCAGGGATCGAATGAATGAACGCTTGATTTTATTAAGAAATTTAGTAGAATTTAGCTAATAAGTCCTTTGAAAACGTAGCAAAGTTTAAATGTGGGAACGACCTTAACAGGTCAGAATCGCATTCAAGAGGAAATAACACCAGATCACAAAATTCAGAATCTTTCTGTATGCCACCTAAAAACGCAACGATTATAATATTCAGAACTAACTGCAAATTTACCTCTTGTTTTTGTGGGTGTGAAACGCGGTGTTTCACATTTAAGGAAAACAAAGTTTGAGGATGTCTGTGAACAGAGTGCTTGGAGAATACTCGAACTTACGAAGGATAAAGTGACAGAGGCTGGAAGAAAGTGCATGTTGAGGTGTTCCACAGTTTGTACTTGGACACCAAATATTATCAGAATGATAAAATCAAACAGAATGAGATGGTCGGTGCATGCAGCACGCATGAGGGAGATGGGAAATGCGCATAAAATGTTGTCTGAAAAGTCTGAAAGAGTGAGATCACTTAGAATGCCTAGGTGTAGATGAAGAATAATATTAAAATGAATCTTAGAGAAATAGGGTTTTGGGGTTGTGAATTGTATTCGTCTGGCTGAATATAAGACTGCTTGAGGGCTCCTCTGAATACGGTAATTATTTATTAATTATTCTTCTCAATGTACGTATCATCTTCAGATTCATTTACGTCACTATCCTAGGATTATAAACTGAATGATAACGAGTATGTCCAGAACTTAATTTTTCCATGACTTCTTCGTGAACATAATATTGATTTGCTAGTACTGTTCTCAAATTTATTTTACGCATTTAATACCGGTATCGAAAGATTAAAAACTTCAGACTCCGCATCATCTACTAATTTTCCTTTTACCATTCACACTGATTTTGGCATGCAGCGTCGTTTCTATAAGCCTCGTGGCAAATGCGATATAAGAGAATGAACCAAAACAAGTGCAGGTCAGTCACTCACCCTGGTGTGTCATCGCACTGCTTCTTACGCCTTCCACTTCCAGAGACAACTCAGTCGCCACGTGGTGGACAAGCACCGATAGTAAAATCAGGTTCAGCCACGTGAGGTACATTCCTTTGGTACGCATTGCTCTTTGAACTCGAAAAGCAGTCACTGTCACAACGTTTGAAGCTTTCTTCAGTGCACTTCAAAAACACTGTCAATTCCTACTCAACGTCATTATTATTTTACTTTATACAAGTTAGCAATGTATTATTAATGTTTTTATTAATTATTATTAATCACAGTTCAGTTATGTTTTTAGTCAATTATAAATTGTCGTATAACCTTCTAAAATAATAAATTTGATTGCTTGAAATTCATTATAGTAAAAAGTATTAATGACTGTTTTTGCCACCGCGTGTCTCCTACCCACAAATTACTGTACGCATGTAATACGGACCGTTCTTTTATTGTCTCTCTGGTCTGTTTTCAGTAAGCACCTTCTTCATTTCAATTTATTGGGAGCGCTGAGCTGCAAATAAACCCGCGAGACGTTTAATTTACGTGTCGGCGATGAATTTTTTGTTTGTTATTTGCGAATTTGACTCATACTGATCGACTAAGTATGACACAATGCAAGTTTGTGCGCGTAAGGTTGAATTCCTTCCCGCGATTGGTGGAACAGCGTGACGATTGGCGGCTGGCGCATTCTGCGGCGAATTACGTTTCGAGCTTGTATCCACTGACGCGCCATCACAACACTGGCAAGTCGGTTGGTGCCAGATGACGGTCGGTGCGCGGAGTAAGATTAGCGAGCGGAGAGGAGGTAGCCGGTGTGGGTCGCGAGGCGGGGAAACATCGTTACAGCTACCACCACATTGTATCACGTTTGACAGCGTTATGGGTAACGGAAGTCACGATACAGTGGTTAGTACTCCTGCTGCCTATCCGAAAAATCCTTGGTTCGAATCTCTGCCTTCTTCCCGTCCAGGAAATTCCAGCCTAGTGCAGTCAAAAAATTCATGCTTATCAAAAAACGTGAACATAATAAATTATTCTCGGGCTACCGGACGTGTCAGGTGGTTGAAAGGCGTTTTCACCTTTCAGCCACCTAACACGGCTGGTAGCCCGAGAAGAATTCATTTGTAGCTGTGAGATCTTCAGATAATACGTTATTAATATTTGTATTATCATGTCACTACCTCGTTTTGATAAAACCCTAAATTCCGATATGGCCTAATTTAAGGTCATATCCCTGAATTTGTCTGGAGCGACTAAGGAAAATCTTCAGTCAGAATATCCAGAATTCGGGCAAAGACTTGAAACCAGAACGTCATACAAAGGGAGAAGAGTGCTAACCATTCGGTCGAAACGTTCTATACTATTCGTTAAAAGCTATTAACAAAATATCATATAGGCCTACCACAAAAATTCTAACTTCCACCATGGTAGCGGTATCCGGTTAGAATATTGATGTAGGTAGGTCTGTGCATGTTAAGAATACATTCTTTTAGATAAGTGACCCATTACGTCAATGTACGTCATCCAGCATCATATTTAAATGGGACCACTTTCTCCGGTGCTCTGCGTCAGCATTGCGTCATAAAGTCATAAAAAAATTCCTAATGAGAATCACTTCCCTCCTACCTTAAAGGTTAAGTAAGCGTTGTTCTTAGCACAACGGTAGGAGCTCTGAACCTTTTTAAGAGTTGAGGAATCTCGGGCAGGAAGATTGTATATGACGGCATTTTTATTTAAACACAAAGCGATCGACCCTTCGAAACTAGTAAATTTTAAGGGTTTAAGGTTTTTAAAATTAGAAAAACAAACACGACTGTAAAGCCCAAACAAATAAAGTAGTAATTTCAACATCAGTTTTAAGCCCTGTTGTTACAATTCGCATCCATCCCTTCAAATGTTAATTCTTATCGTGTTCCAATTTTAAATAAAATTTGAATGTGTTAACAAATTTAATCCACTTTGTGGTTTTCGAATTGTTACACGCGAATATACAAACATTGTGTAACTAACAGTCGCGTTTCTGCAGCTTCGATGAGAAAGCGCCTATGAGGTGGATACCAGAAGATACTATCCGAACATACTGGAAACCTGGGCTCACATCTAGAAGGAAGTAAGAGGTATAAGAAAACGTACATACATCCTACTGAACTGATGTCTGTAGAGTCTGCTGGGCAAATCCTGCTTCTGTAACCAAATCATTCATTATAATTTTTGGGAGCATTAAGGAGACTGCAAATAAGAGATTGTCGGAGAAAAATATTTGTATTAGTGTATGAGCATTTCAGTCACCGATCTTTCCTTTACTTCCATTTTTATTCTCGCATTTAAAGAACGCCCATCGACGAACTGCATTGCAGACTTCACCAGTAACACCAAAGAGCGTGTGGCTTCCTGAACCACGTGACCTGCGTCATGATTCTCTTGAAGTGGACTATTGCCCACAGCATCTCAGCTGATACAGCACCTACTGACATCCTCTTCAACCTCAAGCGTGATGAACGAATCAGACAGATTACAAAAGGATCAGAGCAGTGCCGAGCTACCTCGCCTCCTCCAGGTCTGTTCTTGTAAATTGAATTTGTGTATGTGTATGATCGATTTAAGCTCGAGAATAGATATATCGATTTGCACCAGACTTGACATTCTTATTCATTGAGGTCAGTAAAAAATTTTAAGAAGGTAGAAATTGCGGAAAAGTATCCTGAGTTTGAGTACGTGCGAGGGCGGTTCTTGTAGGTTGGAAACCCGAAACAGTTGTCTTCGACGGGGAGATTACAGGAACACTGCTACGACCCCGATAAGACTGTCCTGTGTTCGAGTTACGGTAAAGATCGTTTCTGTATCTCGGAAACTAAGCATGACAAAAGAGCGGCTCAAGGGACAAAATTATTTGTTTCGACAAGGAAATTATAGGAACTAAGTTCGCAAACGATAACTGTTCTAAGGTCGAGTTGGTAGGTGGGTGATGATGATGATGATACTAATGATCGTTCTATAATATTTAACGACGCGCCAGGCCTACGATAAGTTTTCGGCTAATAAAGATTAGTAAGAAATGTGAGCATTTGTCCAATTTCCCGCAATAACACTGCTATGATAGTAAACTATAAGCCGAAAATAGCTTCTTCCTTGCTGACGTAGTTAAAACTGGTTTTCGTTATTATTTCATCTATCTTTCTGTTTACGTGATTAACATTTTCTGTTTACAGCGAAACCTTCTCAACACCGGATTTGATGTATCCACGGCTTCCCATCTGTATCCAGTTTTGTCAACACCGGTTGCGTTGTAAATGTTTTTACACACGAAAAAATCGATTAATTCCACCCCGAGAGACATACATTTGCTGGCGGCAGATCTGTTACATCAGAAACCAGTTCTCTAGCTCCCAGACTGCCATTGCTCTAGACCTTCTGTTGTTATTTTATATATTATATTTGTATTGTTTTCTATTAAGTGTTTTTCACATAGCGCTTAGGTTTTACTAACCGCGGTTATTTTCAGAATTGAAACCCTGGCAGTCGGCGATGGACCGTTGAATGATGTGATACATGTCGTTCATTTTGATCTCTAATACCGTCTAGTGCCTTTTAGTAAATAGTACCGTTGCTTGCATTAGAATTCTTACATTCGAAAGTATTAGTTTAAGTTATAAAATAAAGAAACAGCACATTTGTGACATGCTGTACATTTCTGGTCGTCTTGTAGCGTGAACCTTTACAGTTCTATGTTTATGAAGGTGTCTTCCTGCAGACTGTCCCACTCTGCAGTTTCCTGTCACGAGGCAGAATATCCCTTTCGGCCGCCATCTGCAACTCTAGGTTGGGATGTAGTCTTCTTATGGTAAATCCCATTCGTTGATGGGCTTAAAAACTCTACTTGTCTTAGCAGGAGCAACACGTGTCCTTGTTTTTAGAGCCTCTGACATGTTTACTGCGGGAGCTGGTTCAGAAAACGCCACAGGATATTGATTGAAGCTTTGCAGATGTCACATACTCGAAGGACACATGCTCCTTAACTAGGCCACGTGTTCTGGTATAACTTCCTTTTGTGGAGTCTCAGGGTTGGTCTTCCTTTAACATAATAACTTATTCAGCAATTAACGCTTTCATTTTTTCAGGTTTTTTTAATAACTCGTTGTATTTTAGCAAGATTTAAGGTTCTCTCGTCTTCTGGGTTGTAGAATCGTGTGGTCTGGTAGAAGTTTACCGATGTTTCGGAGGTGACCGTTGCGTTTATCATCACAGCGTTGAGTCATCATATGGGATTTATTTTCTAGACAATCGAGTTGTTTTTATTTGTTAGGAACAACGTAACAGAACAGCTTCATAGCTGATGGCCACGACGTTTCAGGAGACGCAAAACATTTCCTGTTTTCACGAAGCTGAGTTGCTAGTATTTCTTCGGAAATGAACACACGTTCTGCTCGTGAAAATACCGTGTTTACAAATGGACAGATCTTCTGAGCAGCTGGTACGATGAACAGAGGCAGAGCAACGAGGGTGTCCTAGACTCGAGGGTCACAGGGAGGTTTGAGTCTATTTACACGGGGTAACGGTAGCATATGATTGTTGTTAGCATCGTAGGCCTACCATTGGTTCTTACAGCAACATTTTCCATTCATCCTTACGTATTTTCTGCTTTCCCTCGTTTATGTTGTTAACTATTTCTCTCGCGTTCTTGCTTTCTTAGATTCTATTTATTCTTTATTCATTCCATTACGAAAATATGATGTATATTCCTTCGTTTCCTCCTTTCACGTTTATTTATCTCACTACTTTTATCCCCATCTTTATATCCATTAAATGTGTCCTTTCTATTAGAAATTGAATCCGAGAAGGATCTGAAGGTTCCTTGAACCGAAAGCCCTGCGGTTTAAAGTTTCACGATCGGGCGCACATTCCATTAGTTAGCGGTTAAGCTTTGCGGTGAGCATTATTCAATGGAATCGCGGCTCTAGTTTGTCAGTTTCCTCCCACATGTCTGCAGCTCTAATAGATTTGGAAGCCGTGAAAGATAAACCGCAATGCGTTTTATATTAATCTAGGCTGCAGCAAGACGAGAATAATTTCCTGGAGATATAAAGGGGAACATTCCAAACAACGTGGGGCTAGGAACGGTCTTGAAACAAATAACAAATTTTTGATTAATTGTTTTAATTTCGATAAATTTATTTACGTGTTGTATCTTTCATAATCTAAAACTAAAAGTTATACGTTTAGTTACATAATTATAAACATATGATATTTTTAATAAGTATAACAATGCGTTACATTAAACATTAATAAGTAAAATAGGACAAAGCATTTAGATATTTGAGGATTTAAATTTCTTTGTTAGAAGATGGTTTATGCGATATTAACATGTTCTTTAAATTGTATAATTTGGTCATGTTAAATGTCACAGGCCTAAACAAACCTGACGCAATATTTCATTAAACGTCGTTTCTGTCTGTCAGTACGAGACGAAGGTGGGCGTTTGGTCGGCCTATAACTGGGCCTGACGTAAGCGAAAGAACTTGAAATATGGGATGAAAGAAGAATAGACCAGCAGCATAAAGCTTGTTTTTCAAGTGCGTACAAGATTTTGGCCGAAAACCTGAAACAAAGAAACCCTCAGAATACCAAGGCGTAGAGAAGATGGTAGTATTAAAGCGGATAGCAGGGAAACAGTTTCGGAGGGCGTGGATTGAATTGATCTGGCTCAGGATAGGGACTTCTGGAATGGCAATGAACGTAGGATTTTTGGTTTTCAGGGCGATGAGTCCGATCGCCCTGGTCCAGATGATGGAGGCAGCAAGGACCTCTGAACCATCGGTAAACTTCTACCGAACTACACCCAAAAGACAGACATCTTCATGGTAAAGAATCTTCGTATTTCATAAAGGAGTGACATTTCTTGACTATCTGAGCGTATTACTTAATTTTCAAGGACTCCATACCACAGACAGATTTACTTAATTTTGAGAAGTACCATTAGATGCATCAGAGGCAAGTGTGAGAGTCTGATTATGTAGGCAGGCTTTTGAAACCAGATGTGTATATGGGTTAGGCTACAGTGTCATAGTGCGGTGTGCTTCGTCAACAGTAATAATCGCCAAACAAACCTGACTGAATTCTTAAGGCGAAAAATATTTCGAACCACGCCACTGCTGTACTACGCAAACTTTTCAAACCTGGCTTCTTTATTGCTTGCAACAAATTAATTTTACACTAATATGCGTTATTTGGGCTTGAAAGTAATGACAAATTCTTCGTGACAATTTACTATAGCTTGTCGACTTATAGTCTGGTAAAAGTATTTCTGCTGTCGCTAAAGCCTCCAGACAAGCTTATGCATATGCATTTCGTCCTATGCGCACATTTGTTTATGCCGCCATGACAGGGTCACCAGAGATTTGTCTCCGAGCTTAAAAGGTGCCACTTTAGATGGGGCTTGCATGTGGACAGTGGAGGTTATAAGAAACTCATCCTAGCTCTAACTGTCCATGCAAATTCATACATTTGCTGCAGGTTCACAGTTCTCATAACCACATTCAATATGTAGTTTTGGGGATGAAACACACACATTGAATGCACTTTAAACAAAAAGGAGAGCTCAATAATGATACCACTGGAGTACAGGAAATGAAGGTAGCTGTAATATCGACGAAGCTTCAGACTGCCGCGTTTTTTCCTTCCCCTGGCAAGATGCCTGGCGAGTAAATATAGGGCTGTTCCCTCTTGCGCGTCTGTCTGATATCTGATGTTTCTCATCACATCGGAACGTCAAAGGCAGAAAGAACACGCAAAGTTACGCACAGCCCAGCGACGACTGAAGATCCCCTGTGTCACCTATCCACTCGCTTCGGTCTCCTGTTCCCACTTTGTAAGGACGAAAGAGTCGAATAATCCGATACAGAAAATTTAAAGCAAGTAATAGTTGGACTTGTTTTGTAATATGAGGATTACAATCTCTGGCCAATGTAATAGGTTGTACCAAAGAAAGAATTTCTTGAATTACTGAGTTATGTGTGAGATTTGAGGTTTTCACAGCGTTGAGTAAGAAGATTTCTGTTTTCTGGGTTGTTGCGCCGTGTAGTATGGTATGCAATCGCCCTGATGACGGAGGCAGTATGATCTCCGAAATGTTGGTAAACATCTACCATACTACACGGCGCAACAACCCAGAAAACAGAAATCTTCATACTGAGTTATATTTAACACGTTGGCTACCACGACGGTCACCGTGAGACACGCCGATGTGTCAGAGGACTGTATTGTTACGCGAAGGATAAATCTTTGTAGAGCAGAATAACGAAAACCGCCGCTGGGACAGAAAGGATGCACGATGTCAGATTGACACGCCTTTCGTACAGTAAGAAGCCAGCGTGCTTAATACTTCCTTTTCGATTTAGTGTATTATTGAAAAGGTTTTCAGGTTCTCACGGCGGTGAGTCCGAAGATGGCTGCGTTGGAGGTAGCAAGGACCTCTGAAGAGTTGGTAAATTTCTACGAGATTAAACGTCGCAACAACCCAGGAGACAGACATCTTAGTGTATTATGAGTTGTCAACATGTTAATTCATCGCATTCCTCACTTCTTTTTAAAAAAATTCAACTACAGGATCTTCAGAAAAAGATTACGGAAACGAGCATGAACGGTCTAAGAGACACAGACTGACAGAGCGAAGGGCTTTCTCATTGATATGGATTTACGGACCTAAGCACGTGCAATGTGTTGGGGGGGGGGGGGGAGTTGGAACACAACTTGTCACGTTTGTGACAAGTGTCATCGGCTGATATTACCTGGGCGGTGCCCGGCACGAATGCTCTCTCTTGTTGTCTTGGATATGTGCAGACTTCTGGAATTGCTTTCATGCCAGGTCTGACATAACTTGTTACTTTATCTAAGAGTAGCAACACGAAATAGATTTATATTATCTGTGATCTGCTATATGACACAAGGCTCTTCTACAATGCCATAACCTTAAGATTTGAAAAACGACAGGAGTTCTGACAGAATTTGCATTATGAGCAATTGGTAGCAGTGAATGCAGCGGGGACTTGCAGCACTATTATGCAATGGAAATGTTGCTGTCAAACTTCAATGTGTACTTAATTTTATAATATAATTAACTATCGTTATGATAGCAGACCCCAAAAGTTAAACAAATAATACCAAAATCATCCATTGGAAAGGATCCTGAATTACCCCCACCCATGTCCCATCCTCATATCGTATCTCAAGATTCATTTTATCCAAGTTTTCACACCGAAATTCTGTATGTATTCCTCGTTTTCCCTTTTATAACAACACGCTCATCCCATCTTAGCCTCCAATATGTCGCAATCCTAACTATACCCAACGATCTGTGTACTAATATATTAATGTTAGTGAGATTTTAGTTTTTAACTGCGCCGAATATGAAGACGACAGCCTTTTCGAATATTGCTAAAACCTGTTGTAGAAATCGACGTTTCAGAGGTGCTTACTGCTTCCATGGTCAGTACGATGACTTTATTAACGAAATGGATGAGAACTATAGTTGTTTCCTGTACCACTTCTACAGATTCTACCAGAACACAAAACTCTACACCATCCACTGTTAAACGTAATCATGCACCACTTCAATACAGTTTACAATACACCACATTTCCCCATGTTTCTTCATGTTTCTTTTTTCTTCAAATGCCCACTTTTCAATATGACTTGGGCACAAACATTAAAGATGCCCTCATTCTTCCACTTAGCTACATGACCAGATCAATAGAAATACCATACCAGAAGACCATACTTTATACTGTTCACTTTACATCCGCTTATTACACAAAGAGTATAACTGAGGGCACAATAAGTCATGCCATATGCCGTATGTCCGATCTCCGAAAATTTTCGATGGATTTTTCATTAACTTATCTGCACAAAACGTCGTTCAGCGAATTTAATTACTCTCTGAACTGGAGAACATATATCCACTCTTAATCTTAGTTTCGTATTTTCCTTAATTCTTTGTTTCCACTTCCAGTTTGCGCCCTTCCTTCAGACATGCATTGGTAAGATCGTCACTAACAAAATACGTAATATCGAAGAGACCTTGAAGTTATTATTCTGCGAACTGAAAACAGGCGCGGCGCAGTTCCCGTGGCAAGGAAATTGCATCCTTGATTTATTTCACTGTGCGGGAGATTGAATTCTTTTCCTTTTTCATTGATCCTGGTACGGATTTTCACACTCTGCTTAACAATAAAGTTGATCCTCTGGCGAGAACAAGTCATTCTTTAGTAACAAACGGGAACGGGATTCATTTCTCCTGCTCGAAATTCTAGTTGAACAAAATTTTGCTGGCACATGTGTTACCAGATTCTCCTATTTGCTTACCAGTCATTTAAATTGATAATTAGTGCACTGTTTAATTTGTATAATGATTATAAGAGCAACTATGATACAATACTTTTCCTCATTCGGCGGTGGTAATATAGAGGCATTTGGTGCAGAGAAGTTCACTGCGTAAGTGGAGTGCTGTCCGACTCGCGTGGCGAAAATTCTTCTATACAAAAGTCCGCCACTGAACCATGTCCTTAATCTAATCGAATCCACTATTTTGTAATGTATTTCCGTTTTTACAGTAGGCCTGTTTACGTATAAGTTTATAGAGAACCACATTATTTAAAGGCTCTATTACAAATTCATATAAAGGGACTGAGAAAAACAATGTTTTTCTCTCTGTGAAATGTTTCTTTGAGATTCAATTCATATTCAATACATAAATAAGTTTTGTAACAGAAATACAGCAGTTAGATCTGTGGATTAAGTGAGTTCACTTTCCTCATCCTTTGGAAAAGCGATCACAGAACTTAAAAACCCATTTTGTGTGCGTTCGGTAATCACGAAAATGTGTGTAGGTGCGTGCGTGCCTGACTACAGTGACAATTTCTCGAACACAAATGACGCACTTAGAAATTGTATTTCCTGGTTCTCATTAGACAAGTCCAGATAAGAAATGCGTGCGATGTCAGACGTGCATTGGTGTCCGGCCGGCCTTCAAAGTCACCGAGGACAGATCGAAGAAGTGAAGACAGTCGGAGGACGGCAGACGGGCGACTGGCTCGTTTTTATTGTAGCAAAACCTCTTCCTAATTTCCTCCATACAATGCTGCCTATTGTATAGCCTGCTGCACTGACAGACGGCAACATTTAAAGTGGTTTAAATCAATTAAGAAACGTTTAAACAGGATACTAAGAGCTGCGAGTTGCCGAGTTCAAGATGACTAATATAAGACGCTGTTCTATTATCAACTTCAATGTCATGAACGAGATTCCTACGATCGAGTCAAGGCGATAGAGTATTTTAAACTGCGTGGCAAAAATTCCACCACTTAATTCTACAAGAAATGTGTTACATTTGATGTAGCCAAAATTCACTATCAGACTACATACTTCTTCAGTGTCTTAAAAGTTTTTAGGAAGACAGACTCACTCAATGGTCATACTTTTGATGTTTTGTTAAGGGGTTAACGTAAAGACAAGATTAAGTGCTTTGTCACATCAGTAACATATTTATTAAATGTGAGTGGACAGTCACTCTCAGATTGCTTTACCTTGGAAGAAAGGGACCACGGTATCCACGAGCCAGGAGGCTAGGTGAACCCTAGAATTAGTCTAAATGTCATGACGAAGAGAAAAATTCCAGACCCAGCGGGAGTAAAATTCGATAATCATCGTATATAACAATTTTGAGTAGTTTAGAATTTCTGCAGTAGCGAAACTCTTCCACAGATATTCACAAGACTTTCGATATCATGAAGAATGGCAGCGTTCGTTGTTTTACCCTTTACTTTTTACTTATTCTTCTTGCTTTACAGATGTTTCGTATAGCTACAGATTTGTAAACCACGGTTGGAGAGACGAACCCCTTGAAGGTAGGCGTATTGTCATATTGCCTACAATTTATAAAATAATTTTGGCATCAAGAATAGACACGCTAATAATTCCAATATTTCAATTAATGTATTATCACTGATGGAGAGACATTTGAGAACAGAGTTCTGAAAAATACCTTGAATAAATTCGAGAGGAAACATCAAACGTGACAAATAACCTGCCTGATAAAATTGCGCTATTTATTTTGTACTGTCAGGGATTCATCGTCTGCGCTTGTCATACTTACATACACTATAAATTAGACAATCCATATTACTTAAGAAGCAGGAATAAGGATCGATAATTATGCAAAAATTACGCTTGCATGAACAATTGGCGATTAAATGTTGATACCTCCTCTGAGAGCTTCATATTTATCTGGCTGCCAATGTTGACAGTTCGTTCTGTAGGCGTTGAAATATACGGCACCTAAAGCCATTATTTTAACGTCATCTTGTTCAGACTTGACACTCTGTAATATATTTTACAGCATCAAGTATTTAATACTGAGTACCGAATACGAATAAAACATCAGAATTGTTGGTTTATTAGGTTCAACGACTGAACAGTTGAAAAATAAATGGCGTCATCATAATGGACCACATTCATAATCAAATTTTGTGATCGTTCCAGACTACATGAATACGTGCAACAGTGCCACAAGTTCAAATCAGCGTATTTAGAACCAGCAAACAAAAGAGTTCCGTCTGGAACACTGAATGCATTATGACAATAATGACTTCGTAAATCGCAGTGTTAGAATGACGTGCGTGAGCATATTGATACAATGAGACAATAAAATATGAGTAATATTAATGATCTTCCTGATAAATAGGCTATGTTAGTTACTACGACGTGATTTAATTCATACAACCATTTGTCATATACGTGTTAAGTAAAACATGGCAGAATAATACATCAAAATGTATTTATCTAATCTATATCAGCGGTAAAATTTTCTTGGTGTGGTTCTGTTTCCAGCAGAGACTATGCAAATGTAGACACCGTCAGTTACGAAATCAAAATAGTGTTCGTTCGGACTGTTGTACTCAAATACGAAACTGCACTTGGATGAGGTAAACATTGTATTTCTGTACCGGCTGAAACACTTTTCGCGGAAATTGGCACAAGGAAATTAAATCAGCAGTTAAAACGATTGTATTCGTAAGTGACAGAGATTTTAAGTCGTTGGTGTGATACTGTTAAATGCCGATAACCGAATAATACAAAGGAGAACTTTTATAAGAGACAAGAGCGCGTATCTGATCACTTTCAAAACTAGCACATGGAATTCTTTTTGTAAAATTCAGAAGAGGCGTATTCAATTTTTAACAATATGTGTAAGAACGGGACAAGACAGGAACAAGTGACTTTATTATACCATGTTATTACAGACACAATACTGGTTTGTGTAGCGGTTAGAAAAACGCATTTGACTTACAGAGCATAACAAATACTTTACGCTTTAAACGTCTGTGTTCATTAGTTACATCACTCGCCAAGGCTTATAACAAACATGTGCGTACGTAATTATTACTGTCTGTTTTATATTTTATATTTTACTAGACGATGGATAAGGAAATTTTTATTCAAATGACTCTTCACCATCGTCAAGACGTTTTAGATTTAATATACTGTCTTGTAAGTCAGGCGGGTTCACATGTGACATCAGAGATTATAAACTACTGGTGTTACCCGGAGTCGAACATCGAGTTTCTTTTGTATCGCACTCGATTCCGGGTTTCTTCAAGCAAAACACCAAAAGAAGGTAAAACGACACGCGTTTGGATTCCTAACGAGTGCACTATGGGATTCATTTAGAAGCAATGGATCATGTGGTAGACGTGTACTATAAATACCATTTTCTGTATCGATGTCTCTTATTTGTATAACGAAATTTCTTAACGATTCAAGGAATACGCACACAATGTTGTGTTACCCATAATTGTTTTCATAGTGAAATACTGTAAGAAAATTAAGCAACACATTTTAAATTACTCCTCTTACATAAAAGCTACACAGAATGATGCAATGCTCATGATACATATTTTGTTCTCTTAGGTTGGTCACATCAAGACTAAACGGAATTACTACTACATTGACAGATTACATATAAGCTCACGGTCGACATTTGCACCTTATTTACAAGAGGTCACAGAGAGTAATCGCATAAAATCTAATGATAAAAGTGTTATGTGCACTCTACAATAACTTTTCTTTGAAGTGTATAATTCCCAAAGACGCTTGTGCGATCTCTCATGATTAACGCAGTAAAATCTATGGAAAAGAGTCCTTTGGAAATCCAGTTGTCGCTCAGCTGGTCAAAAAATTACCTGCTTTTTTAAGTCGAATGTTTATTACCGTGTACAAACTGTGACTTAACCATGTCCTGAGTCAAATGAATCAAGTCCACATACAACCTACTTCTCTAATACTGAATTGCTATAAACCATGTAAGTGGTATAATTGAAAGAAATAAGTTGATATAAGGGCAGTAACAGATGGTTAGCGTGTATGTAACAGTGAAAATGCATTCGGTTCGAGTACTCTGACGGCATATTCAGACACACATTTCTCCAGATTCTTTTCTTTTTCTGTTCTAAACAAACGATTACTTCTGCATTCCCCACACATTCTTAATTACTGTTTACCATCGTTATGTACACGAAGCACAGGTTGTCACAGGAACCGAAGGAGTCAGCCTGGCTCGCATTCACATCTCTAGTGCTAGGATCACTATTTTGACAAATTAAATCATGAGCTTCCATGTTTTTTTTTCATGTGGTGTGATAAGTTTCGCTATGTTATTCAGAAGAAACCCAGATTAATTCAGTCCACAGCTTCAAATCGTAGATCCATTTTAATAGTACGCCAAGGTCTCTCAAGTCACGTGTTCCCTTCAGACTTCCTTACTAAAACGTATTAATTGCCTTTCGCTTATTAAGGGAATCGTGTTTTATTTTAAGTTGCATGATCATATTTAGAGTTTCGGTTCATAAGGCGCTTTTTTGTAATAGAAGTATTCTGTTTAGAAACCCAAACTGTCCCCTGTAATTTTATTTCCTATTGAAATTATAAATAAGACAATCGAATCTTTCGCCAAATGAAGCCGTTAAGATTAGAGATCCGGAGAAAAGTACTGGGATTTTACTACTGAATGATAATAGATGTTACACTGTACAGTTCATAATTCCATACTGAATTGCGACGGTAACATATTTTAAAGTTTCAGCAGTAGTCACAAATTTCGAACTTCTAAAATATTGTAAGTTTCAAAATCAATAACGGGATTTTTGACAGTCGCCTAAATCAATTAAATTAGATTGCTTTCCTTTTTTCGAAATAAACTTTATATTTAAATTCTCATTCATGACTAATACAAGGCCTTAAAGTTGGCGGTCGCGATTTGGCAAGTTCTTGTAAATTTTCATCTGTGATGGCATGTGCAATTCTGAAGATGTCGTTACAAATGTCTGCGTCTGATACAGCTTCTTAACTGCGTATCCCTTCACTCGGACACCACCCCTACTTCTGCTCTCCTTTCATTGTTAGCTCATTTTTTTCACAGGGGGACACAAAACAGCGGTAACGTCATGTCCACATGTCTGACCATTTTTATAATTCTGAACCGACCAAGGGATATTCATAGACCTGGTACCAACACAATGACACTAGAAGCTACTTGTAAAATTAGTTTTCCTTATTTTAATAATACCAACACCATAGTCTTGCGAACTTTTGGTATAGAACGGACTCAAGCTCCACTTGATATTGACCCAGGGTCCTGACATCTGGTGTGATAACTTTGAAATATGAGTTATTTATGCCTCAATATCTGTTATACAATGCAGAGAAACATCATGGCCATCACGCTAATTCTTTATTTAGCGTTTCCATATAACAGAATCCTTCTTGAGAAGCTACATTGTGCTAGCCAAGAAATTAACCTGCTTTTGTGGAAACTGAAGACTCATTACTGAATTCACAAGAACCCACCACCAGTCCCTACCCAGAAACAGACTAATCCAATCCGTACGCTTATATCTAGTTCACTAAGATGCATTACAATGACCTTCCATCTATGCCTAGGTTTTCCGAGTGGTCTCTTCTCTTTGGGCCTTCCACCCAAAATGTGGTACGTATTTTTGATTTCGACCGTGCGCCGAATTCCCACTGTGTCAGCCTGAACGTGATGTCCGAGATGGAAGTCTATGACCCTATAGATTTTAATGACGAGAATTATTAAAAAAAAACATTAAAATTTTATTTTGTGTAGAATACAAAGTACCTACTAAAACATGTCATCGCAAAATTTAAAATTCTGGGTGAGCAGCATTTTGATTCGACGTGATTACACAGTGTGGCTGAAATGTGCAATGGCGAACAGTTGTTCGCGGTTAATTCATTCGTAAGGCAACACCTCCAACTTTGACATAGCGGAAAAGTCTTTGCTTTGACAATCAGCCTGTCTTCAGCTGTTATTAGCATGTTGGATGTTGAAGACTGCCAATCAACAACGACCAGCCTTGATGTCGTTTTACTATTTGTCAACCCAGACAGTGAACGTGTTATGATCGTTTTACATAAAGCGACAACGCCCATAATTATCGATCGTAAAAAAATATTGAATAAAAACTTTAGATATGAATGGCAGAAATGTCATTTACAGACAACTTACAACTATTTACATAAGCAATAATGTTTTATTGGTTGTAATGAAAACCGGATTTCAATACTGCCTCAAATTGCCACAACATACTTATGCACTTTAGTTAGGCACGTCTCATTTTAATATCACCTGAAGAATTAAACTAAGTTCATTCATTTTTTCATACCTTTTAACAAACACAGGAAGGCCGTTACGTAATTCAAGAATAGGATATGAGGTTCTCACGGTTACTTTCTACCGCTATTCAACATTCAGTCGGGTATCATCTGGGGGATGGCAAAGTGCCCGTTAGCGCCCAATTTCCAAAGAAATAACTTCATGAATAAAACCAATGCCTTTGTGGCCAATACTACGGCTTATGGCTTGTAAGGGACACGTAAACAAAGCTCCCAACAACAGAACTAGATGGAGGTGAGTGGTCAGGTTTACATACCCTTGTGTACTCACAGGTACAGTGACTGGATAGGGATTAAGCATAAGATGTCTTCATCACACAATACTTTGTTAGTAATACACTACTATTATAGCTCAAAAATTGTTTTCATGGGTTGGAAACGACAGACTGGCGAGCAGTAACAAATGGTGTTGCATAGAACAAATTAGTTGCCACTGTAAAATGTTAAGGTGTTACTAACCACTTAAAATTCTGGACGATGCAACATGCACTGATTGTTTCCACGTCGTAAATCGCGGAAGATAAATAAAAGGAAATGTATGGTGCTACGTGTCGTGGTCCGATCTTCGGTTGTTATGAACTTCCAGATACACCCACTTTGCAGAAGAAAAAATCTGGCAATTCCAAGGTCTTATCCTGCCATCTGGTGGTAGAATTCTGCTACTTCACTGTAACTACATGTCGCCATATTCTGCCATCTGTTAGCCGATTCAAGACTAAAACGTTCTTTGTATTTTTCCGTTCGAATTGCCCACGAAGTAAAAACAAACAACAAAGAATTAAAACGTTAAGAGACACCATTTGTTTTCATAAAAGAAAAACGATTGCATACAAAACGAAACCGCATGCAAACCTACGGATACTGTAGAATTCAATAATCAAAACGCGTTCATACAGAAGGAAATTACAGTGAAACCGTATTCCACACACCAATTTCAAATCAATTGTGAATGTTTATGGCATTAAATGATATTGCAACAAAGTTTATGCAGATTTGAACTTTGAGCACTGTCAGCCTTGCTGTCCAAATTGTCTTTTTTCCTCAGACTAAAACGAAATTCTGGTTTCAAAATCGTCACGAGCCATGTTCTTCCTTTTTTTTAAAAAAAATCTTCTTTTAATTGTTCTTATGTTTGACAGTGGCCAAGTATCCGATCAGTTGGGAACTTATTTCCGTGGAAGGGTCTTGTATTAAAGCAGACAATCTGAAATTGTAGACCGTCTCACCAACCTGCAATTTCCAATCGGTGCTTATGTATAGCAGGGGTCATCATTCTGTAGGTATACCGCATTTTGTTTGACACCACGGTTGTTCTCAACACGTAAGTAAATCCGGTTGCTGTGTTATTAACGTTTAGTGGACATTGAAAGTGAAATCACACATAAACACACACAAAGCCTATAATAATCATACGCAGTGAAAGATGTAAGTAATAACGCGAGAAATACGAGACTAATTTCTTAATGAAATTCGACACACATGCGGACTAGAAAGTGTTGCATGAACTGGATCCGCGACAAGTAACTTTAAGTGAGATATGTACTTTATATTTTTCATGGAACAGATGCAGCCGGAGTCTATGGTTATTATACTAAGCAGTACGGAATGGCTTAAATGGGGCCCCCGAAGGTAGGACTTTGTAGTTAAAAAGTCGTTAAACATATTGTAATGACAATTTAAGTAGTGTCCGTGTAGCAAACACAAGAATGTAGGCTTATCAAGCGGT
Source organism: Zootermopsis nevadensis (assembly GCF_000696155.1). The sequence goes on along the minus strand of NW_019059605.1, from coordinate 2,636,189 downwards.
GAAGCCCTAATTAGAGTATAGACTTCCATAGAAACAGAGTAAGAAACTAATGTGGCATAATGGTATGAAGTTGGAAATAGTTGCTCCTACCACACAACAAAATAAAAGTTTAAACGAAAGTAAAGATGATGAAAGATTTATGCTAATAAGTATGCTGCCTATATTAAGCAGAAGCGGATACAAATGGCGAATGTGATTTACATTCTATGCCGGATACTTTAGGAAAAAAAATTATTAAACGTTAGAGTATATTTTAAATAGGCTATACCAAATCTTGAAATTAGTTTTACTCAAGGTTTCAATTTTCAGTAAAGTCATTTTTACTGAATAACTTCTATAATAAAAGATAAACCTTTAAGAACATTATCGAATTGTGAAGGAAATTATAAATGTGTGAATAACTGTACGCTGGTTCTTATTTTGAAGTCGTAATATTCTTCTTGGTCATTACTCGTCGAACTTCTTGCGTCTGAATTCCCGTAGTCTTCCTACGGACGCAGTCCTAGAACATTTCGCGAGTCGACAGAGCGTGTCCACAGTCGCAACACAAGAGATTTGATTCAGCGTATCCTTGAAACTTCCAGTCACAACGCAAGAGCTACTTCCCAGCGGATCATAAATGTCGCTTCATCACACGAGCTCTTTCGGGGAATTTCATATTCTGTAAGTTTAGAAAACACGCAGAAATTTCCGACAATATTACTGCTGTTAATTCTGGAATGTGACGGGACAGTTCAAAGTGGAGTCGTGAATGTCATATTACAATTCGACACGACGTGAATTTTCATCTGTGGACGAGTTTGAAAGCTCTTGAAACATTCCGTTGTGCTTCACGTGACAGCCACGTACAATAACGAATTAAGAATCAGTGACGTCATTTTCGTCGCCCGTTGCCACGTGTAAAGACACATTCTTGAAAAATGTCAGGCAATCCCAGAGAGTATTAATATTTGAGATGTCGGTTTCAAGCTTCGTCCAGATTTACCAGCGTCCAACGTCTATACAGTGGAAGAATTGAAAATTTCGACATTTCTTCGAAGATGTGAAAAGCTGCCAAATCCCTGAGGTGACGAAGTCTGTGGCAACTCACCAAATTCATACTGAATCTTCGAAGTATGTATACAAGTTTTCCTTTCTATCATATTTCCGAGCTGAATACAGATCTCTAATACATAATTTACTCTCAGAATAGTTGTCTGAATTCAGACCTTCAGTCCCTTACAAAACTGTCTATTTATATATAAATATATATTTCCTACGTTTGAGAACCGGAATAAATATTTTCTTTTCGCAGAAAATATTCGATACTGAAAAGACTCCGGTTCTGCTATCTGAAATACGCATTCAGCGCGAAATGTTATAACATTTAATGCACATCACACATTTGGTTTCGACTCTAGGCTGGAAAATTTCATCAAATTGGTGCGTGACATATCTCTCGTTGTGTGTGGAGTAGCGTATGCCCAAGAAAGCTTGTGCATTCCAGTACATGATATGTTACGTTCTGGCCTTGTCCACTCAATTTCTTTGCTCTTACAATGCCCACAGTTCTCAAAAACAAAGTCTGTAGTCAACTTTGTAGCTGGCAGAAAATATAGTAGGCCTAGGCCTAGTTCTCAATTGTATAAGCTTGAAGGAAACCCACGACATAATAAATATATTATTTCTTCTGCAATCCTACGTCCGAGGAGGATTTAAGAAAATAAGTTTAATTTTAGAGTTATTTTATTTTAAAAAATGATCCAATATTTCGGGCTTCATGGTGAGCACAACTGTATTAGTGAAAACACTAAGCAATCTTGACAAAATATCTGAGACCGTTGTTTCATGTATCATATTGAAGTTAATGGAGACTACGCTACACGAATAATAGCAAAATTAAAGTGCACAGGGGTTTCTGTTCGGTCCGTAAATACAGTGGCCTATTATTATTATCTTTGACAAGTTTTATAAAAATTTGTCTTAAGATTCAAAAAGTAGACGTAAACGTTTCTTTAGTCCTCATGTCAAAATGAGTCTTAAGACGTTCTAAACCGTAACAAAATCACGTTTTATTCCAAATATTGTCGGGAATTTTATTGTAGGAAGTGAAATAGTTTTGGCCCCTTTACGTGGACTGGCGGAATATGTGATTTTAGACTTTTCTTAGGCACACCTGAAAAAGGACAAATTGCTCTCTGTCCTCTTTTCAATTCAGTTTTCATGGCCATCCTAGCAACCACCACTAGTTCCACATTCTGTGGACCACGTTTGTGAGGGAAATAAATGAAATCCCGGCATTTTCCTTTATCGCTGCCTTTCATATATTTGAACTGAGGTCCTATCCTATATTACACTGTCGTTTCTCATACTCTCCTGGCAGTAGTTTTCATACCTGAACGAAGCACTCGGAATTTAATAAGACTAATCTTGGCCCAAAATATATACATAAATAACTTTTCTCTGTGTAGACAAACAAAAAACTGGAGAAAATTTTATACATTAGTAATACAACCACAATATAACATTTGTAGTCATGAAATAAATGAATATCCTTACGTTCACCAGTTGTCATGTTTAAATGAATGCGTGTGTCAATTATTATAATTTATTTATAGGTTCTATATCGTAGGTCTTACTTCACGTCGTTCGCCATCCACCATCACACAAAGTCTGTAAAATCTAACTTTACTTTCATTTAGATTTATTTATGGTTATTACGCACTTGTCGAAAATGAAAATGAATTTATGGCAAACTTTAACAAAAATGATGATAATAGCTACATGAATATGTTTTTTCCGAAACATTAGTACCTACCTACCAACAAGTAAACACCAACATCGAATTTTTAAATTACGTCCAGTTATGTTGGTTATGAGGCCATCTAAATATCTACACACATCGTGTGTTTTATTTGGCTATTTTTGTAGATATTAGCTCAAATATTTTCACCGCCTTTATAGCATATGTATATGCAATTAACAAAGTGTTCATTGCAGTGTTGATGATCGTAAGAAAATAACGAAATGTTTTTTTCTTCTGTACGAAACCGTTCAGGTTAATTTTCGCAATTATGTTTCTTAAACATGATATTTTATGCCCATTACAATGTTGTGATCCATATTCAAACATAGGCCTAGTCCTTACTAGTGAATCCATTACGTACTGGTGACGGATAATGGCAAATTTCTGAGCGTGTTTGTTTTGGTTCTCCTCACGCGCCAGCAAACGACGCGCGACCGACGAAGTGCAAAGTTCCGCTCTTCTGCAGCACGGCGTCACACCTTCCTCCGGCGTCAGGAAATCAGAGAGGCCACGAGGCGGGGTTCACCGGATATCGACTAGAACGCGTCACAATTTCAAATTCACTTTCCTGGGCGCTCTTAACTATTCGCCGTGTAGTTATAATAATCCCGAATAAAGCCACACCGGCGTAGAAAAAGAATATGGTCGTTTAACGTCGCTGTTCCAACTGCGAAGGTTTAAGTCAATAACCTGTCTTCACCATATTTCTGGTGATGAATATTAAATGTCCTAACCGTTGTCGAGATGCCACACAGCGAATAACCACGCATGGTACTGCAAGTTCTGTGTTGTAGACTCAATATGCGTCTAATAACTTGTTAGTTCTGTGCCAGTAAGGAAAATAAAATATCCGAACAGTTAACCAAGACATTCCTCGCATGTTATGAAACGCGAAGGTTCATTACAGTGTTCTCAGCCAACCCCATCGACCCTGGGTTTGTTGAATTCAGCCCACAACTTTACGTTCGATTTTTAACATCTATTTAAAAACTTATCCTTCCAGATACTCCTGGGTCTTGTAAGTTCTGTCCTACCTTCAGATTTTCTAACTAAAATTGGAAATGCACTGTTTGTCTCTGTCATTCATGCCCCATCTCACTCTTTTTACATTCGTGAGATGAATTATTATTTGGTAAATACTTCCGTAATTTCATTTAATGTGCGGCAACTGTCAGACTTGCCACTTTTACAGTGTCCTTTGAGAGTTCAAGAGGTCATAAAATTGCAATTGACGTATCTGCTCTGAAGTACGGCAAACAAATGCATTTCCAGAACTTTTTAGATACGCTTCACGTATACTCTGAAGAAGGTCACATGCAACTTTCAACACAGAGTTAAGAAATGTCCTCATATTTAGAAAAAATACAGCAACATTCATTCTGAAAATAAGAGGCAAAGGGAATGTTCTAGCAAGCCGCGCACTGAACTGATCTCAATTATCAGTCTGCTAAGCTGGGTTTATTTTTACCGTGGAAGACAATGTAAATCATGATTATCCGGCAGTGAAGAAAGACAGATAAAAGCTTCACTCTAGTTATTACTGGTTTTCGGCACTGTAATTTAAACCACAGTAGCCGACTGCGAACGAAGGCACGGATAATTTCAGAGACGCCAGGAAAGATTTGCGTGCCAAATCAGCACTCTGGTTGCATGACTCGCGCTACGTCTGTTCATACACGCCTTGCTTGTTTCTTAGCCTTACAACGTGCGCCAGCCTTCTTTCCAAGACATGGAATGAAGGCGGTTTATATGGAAGGCAGAAGGGCCAGCACATGGAAGGGCATTTTGTCCGCGAAGGTAAATTTCAAGGCAGCTGGGGCAGTCATGATTATGACGACGACACTGACCACGATAACGATGATGATAATAATAATAAGAACAACGACATTAATTAATCTAAGACGTTGATACCAGCACAAAGCCGATTACAGACAAGCCTTTGGTTTCCCCTGTCAATACCAACCCACCCTTGCTCGAAATTCACTCATTTCTCGTCAGCGGAATAGTCAACGGGCCCGTCAGACGCTGAAGTTCCACAGACACATTGCAGTAATAACATCAACAATAACAAGTGTCATTAAAATACAGGTTTAAATATCACTTTTCCTGCTAACAATTCCTAAATTTATGTTCGAAGCTACAGACTACTTTAAATGAATCCTGTTTTTGTGCAAATGTACATCAGGTAATGATTAATAATACTTTTGCTACTAATATTAAATACTAAATAAAATTTTAATATTTTCAGCCATCTTCCTGTACACCCCTTCGTCTTATCGTAGCTTCAGAATTTTAATTTTTCATCTGCAGTCAGTCGCTGGCTCAACGCTCTGTTTTAATTCTTGTATTCCTCTCTGTCTATTCATAAATTAATTTCAGCACTGGTTATGTTTCCAGCCCTTAAGAATTTCAATAAATTTGTGATGTCAAACAAAATTACAGATTCATTTTGTAAAGTATTCGTAATGAAACGAAAAGTAATGTTACCCATCAAATGTCTTGGGGAGGCCTGCGTTCCTCCAGAAACTGTGGATTTGCCTTTTATATTAGAAATTTTAATATTTATGTAACTTTAAACTCTCGAATCGTCTCCATCATGTAGTTAACAAATATACAACAATTATACCCAAGGCCCTGAAAATCACATAGAAATGTAATCTGAATTAGATTGTGCACTATCGCCATATTTATTTACATTAAGCAAAAAAAAATTACGTAATGAATGCAGCATGGTTTTCGAAGGTCTTTAATCACACAGCGCTTCTGGAACAATATAATAAATAAGAGCGTTAATACTGTACGTACCTCGGAAGTCCCCTCCATTATTTTGTCAATGAAAGTTAATAAAAATTTAAAAGTGAATTTACCTCCAATATTGTCATATTGAAATCGGAAAAATTGTTTAAAAGTTATGGAAGAAAAGGACTATCCACAGCACACAAGAACTTTGTGTTGATTCCATCTTTACTGGATAAAGTAACTTAAAAATTGTTAACAATTTCACTGAAGCAGTTACAATAAAGCATTTGAGACTTTCGCCGCGAGTACAATCAATAAAATCTTCTCGGGAAATCAGCCGCGTTAACTGGTTACCGTAGTAAACCGACGTTTCGGGAACCAAATCTGTCCCCATCAGAACCCTGCCCGAGAAGATTTAATTGAGTTACAATTAAGATCGATATAATGATGGATAAAGCCTTTTTTGACAAAAATAAAAATGCTCCTATTCAATAACAGATTTTCGCCACAATTATCACCAAAGTATTGACAGATCCGTCTTTCAAATCCTATTTTAAATGTTATGTGGAATTACAAAGTTTACGTACGCAAAGACTGACATAATTAGTCCTTGAGCCCAGGCATAAAGTTATGACTGTATACGAACAAGGAAGCTGATTCCCAATGACCCGTATCTAGGAACTAGATTTAGCCTCCGACTGGTTTATCCCCGGGGAGAAGTCCCTTTGTGTACCGCATACGAGGTTAGTTGAGCCCATAACACTTCTGGACTTCGTCATGGTGAAAATAACAAATTCCCACCGTTCTTATGGGAATCGAAACTTGTCTTCCAGCCTGAGGAAGGCACTCTATCGTATAGCTTATTCAGTCTCATGGGACAGGGATTTTAAATAGACTGCGATAAACTAATTAATTAATTACTCAGTATATAGTTCTTAAGGTGTAATTAAATAAACTAAGAAACGCATATTAATTTATGTAAATTTGCTTTAATTCAGGAATTTTATTTAACTTCAGTGAACGAGGGGGCCACAGGTAGCTTGTAGCATCAATTGCCCGTCACAGACATTACGTATTTGTGGTCAGACAAACTGAATTTACAGGAAATTCCTTGTGATCTAGTTGGAATGAAAAGCTGTTGGAGACAAGGCAACGAGTGTATCATGGTGACGGTCAAATGTGCTGTTTCTGAGGACATCACGTTCGTTAAACAGAACAAGAAATTTAAATAAATTATTTTATGAACGCCAGACACCCTGATCTTACAAAGGACCTACAAGAACATGTTAGGCTCTAGCCTTCTGTCTGCTTAACTATCTTCCGTCAACTGAAGTAATTATATGATACCTAATGAGATGTGATAAGACAATTTCAAATGGGAAATTATGATTGGCTTGTGATAAAAGTAGTGGCATATTGCAAGATACTATCGTAGAATTTTCTGATGGAACAACCGAAAACCAACAAAATCTGGACTTTGGTTAAAATACCAAACCCTTGAATAGCCGAGTGTTATTCAGCCTGATAAAAAATCATCTTTCATTGTACCCAAAGGTTTGTCATCGTGCTCCATCAGACCTTACCCAAAGCTAAAGCACGTGACTTTACAACGTAGTTAAATATCTGTCACTCTACAGTCTTTGCCTAGACACTGTTAGGAATTTAAAAATAAGTTTCTCGCATGCGTGCTACAATTTGCGCGTGTCCATCTCATATTTAATCCCCATAATATCAGATAGTGATGACAGAGTAACACATTACGCACGCCTAATTTATTTTAGGGTGTAGTAAATTTGAAACTAGAAATTCTATGAAGAATTAATAGGCTAATAATAAAACTTATTTTTTTGCCATATCATCATCATCAGTCCGGCTTTCAATGTTGAAAGTTGGTGACCCATCATTAGACACGTAAACATTTAACTGCGGGCAAATCCATGATGGGTTTTCTTGGAAAAGTTTTGACATATAACTGCCATAAAAGAGCAATGTATCAGAACTTGTAATGCGAATAACTATTCACTGGTCACATACTATACCAAACTCTGTATCTCTAACTTAATGAAAGTACCTCACCAGTAAAGGGTTTCATATTAGGGTTATATCGTAAACATTAAACCGTCATTAGGCGTACTACATATTTTACTACATGACTACCAACTAATGTTCAACTTACTTTGAGAAATTTAATAAACAGGTATAAGAGTTTTTACTTTTAATAGACGTCACTTAACATTTTTTTCTTTAGTTCTTGTTTCCGATTCAAAGGCCAAGAAAATTAAGAATTTTCACACCATTCTATATATTATCTCTTGGAGTATACGAGTAACAAAATTTCAGAATTCAGTCTTCCGTTTACTTTGTCCAACTCGTCACTTGAAGATGACACGTTAATGTCAAATGCGTTGTAAAGATCAGTCGCAAAACTGAAGGGAAGAGACCACTTTTGACATGGAAAGGTAAAAGAAAGAAAGGATCTTAGAGAAAATTGCTGTGAGAGTTTGGAACAGATTTGTCTGGCCGTTGGGACCAGTGGCAGGCAGGCTTCTGTGAACATGTTCCATAAAATGCAGAAAATTTATTTGCTAGCTGAGCAAATATTAGCGTCTCATCGAGAATTCTGTCCGGAGTTAGCGGATTCTTTCTCAACAAAACAGATTTGCAAACAAAATTACTTAATTTACTGATTTACGCTTAGCCAAAATTGTAAACTCTTAATCCGTTATAAAGTCAAAAATTTATCAGTAGATAATATGTGTCTATGATTCTTCATCCGACGCTGAATTTCAATATAGATCTACTCTTAAGAGTAAAATATTAACGAATCCGCCACTGTCACTTCAGAATATCAATACTAGTCTATGGCAGTACGATATTAATTAAAGCAATATTTTATTGGAAACAGCTGGAATGTCTGCCCGCATTATCCGTTACTGAACAGCTGCACATCCAGTGCTCTGTATCTAAGGCTAATTTGGTAATTTTCGTTACATTTATTTGCAGAAATAAAAAGGCTGTACCAGAAATTTTCGAATACAGAAAATGAACCAACAGGATCCTTGTTCGCAGTAACACTCGAGAATAACACAGAACCTTTGATTGATTGGAGGGTAAGTAGAGTATCGCAACAGAACAAAATTAAAGCTTTTATTTCTTGTCTGATCTCTTCAATCAACATTTGTCAACATAGGTTTAAATTTCTGACACAAAGTAGACTCAAGAGTCACATTCTTTTCAAATTTTATTTGCATATAAATATTCTATAATACTACGACATTAATTATGAGTAGGATACGGGACTGGATGGTCGGCATCCGGACAGGAGAGTTCTCTCAACCTTACAGCCTGCAGAATAATCCTGGGGCCCAAACAATTCCGTAGCCAGGGGGTGCCGAGGACTTACCCCCCCTCCCCCACCACAAACACACACAAAGACGAACGGGAGGTGGAGCTGACCCCAAGGTATGTTTACGTTCCCGCATACGTCTTCATAACGTGACACCTAATTAAGTACAGGGACAATTTTGTTTTTACTTACGAGATCACTTTCGTGTTTACTTTGCCAAGGAAATTTATATTCTATTCCCAGTGTCCTATATTTCTATTGTACATTTATTAGGTACATATATTCTTTTAAACAAAACTATAATTTTGATACTGGAATTGTGCCTAATATGCGTTTATTTTTAATTGTTAATGAAATCGTCTTTGTAATTGCTATGGCTATGACTGATCTTTGGAAAGCAAACACATTAAGTGAATGACCGACAGCCCAACCAAATGACCGAATCGGATTGTTCATCGCCATTGAAACAAATATCCTACTGATGTAACTGTTGGTCCGATTTTCTTCTCCTTCTAACTTTGGACAATAGAGATGCGCTTCGCTTGTGATGGTTGTCGTGATTTTTATGGCGCGTGAAAATTAGTAGAATTTTTTATAGTAACTCCTGATATTTACCGTCATTTCATAAGATTACATGCATATGCTTCAACATTGTACATATATTTTTAACAATGTTCTTTCTTATTTTGCAGACATCGTTGGCGTTGTTAATTTAAGATACATGTCTAACGTTGCTACGCCAACTGTTGGCAGAAGTGAGGCGAGCTGCGTAGGACCGAATAATCATTTGAGACATTTACTACGCCATGTTCTTATGGAAATTAAACCCAATATAGCAAATGCGGAAGGTGTCTGAAGTTCCTCCAAACCTCGCTCGTTGTGGAATAGTGTTTGGATTCGTAATTTTATTCAAGAAAGCAACGTGGAGATGTTTGCAGTTCCTGGCTCAAAGACCTGGCTTGGGATGATCAAAGGAAGGTGAGAGGCTCTCAGCGTGTCACAGCCACTACGAGAACATCTTATTGTCTGGGTGCGAAGGAAAATAGAAACGCGTTCTACTACACAGAATATCTCCCAACTCTTTTCGCTGTATTAAGCTGGAGGTGAGTTACAGATACATATTTATTTCCCATAAATCTGGCCCTTTCCGCTCGATTGGCACATTCATCACCCTAATGACGGAGGCAGTATGACCTCTGAAACGTCTGTGGAAATCTACCAGACTACACGGCGCAATAACCCAGAAGACAGAAATCTTCAGACAGTTGTACTATTTATTATCACAGATAACAAGTTTCACTAGTTGTCAGCAAATGATTCTTCTTGTACATGAAGAATATTTTAATAAAATATCGTTTTCAAACAAATAGATATATAGCCCATATGTGTGAAATATTTGTAGTTAGTAAAAGTATAATTTTATCTTATTATATCAAAATGATCGGTTTTCGTTGGTGAATAATAAGAATCTTGAACTCATTCTATCGATATGTAGGTAAGTTATCGACCCGACCACCTTTCTGGAAAGTGGTTCAACGTTAGACCCTGTTCAAATTTGTTAGATTAAAACCACTAAAATTACTGCCCACAAAATACATGAAGTTGATGTTCTTTTAATTATATTTTGACTGCGATGTTGTTTTCTAATTAGGTTTCAGGTTTTATAACAACTCTCACTACTAAGTTTTACATGAAAACCTTCATTGAACGCGCTGGAACCTCGTTACAGATATAGTGAAGCTAATTGCATTTTTCGCCTCATTTCGAAACAAGCTACAAAACATTTTATGATTGCGAGAGAAATACTATTTCTTTATTATGGTAACAGGTGCAAATAAACTTGTCTGCGACACGACCATAAACATTATCACATTATATTACACCTTAAAGCACATAAACACAAGTAATAGAGTTAGGGGAAAATGGTAGAACAATTATCAAGTTGCGTACGAACGGTACACCGAGGTTAAACACGGGCGCCACACACATTGTGCTAAAATACGAGAATTAACAGCGGGTGAAAATAATTTCTGAAAATGTAATATTGCCATAGAATTATTAAAAATCGTGACAGTAATGCTCTATTATAATATCCATTTCTACGGCGAAGTTGCTGAGAAACACAACTTTAGGAGAACTAGATACGTTTAGATGACGTTTTCCTCATAACTAAAATGAATATTATTATCTCACTTCTTGCCATGTTAACTCTATTATTCTTTGCCGAACCACATTTGTTTGTAGATCAAGCTGTGTAACATGCTAATTGGAATATTCATCTACTTGGTTTGTTTATCCTTTGTCTAGAGGAATTAAAATGTTCCGTGAAACAAGCCCAAGCAACAAAGAATAACTACAACAGTCTTGAAATCTCATTCAATCATTAAACAAATTTTGTGTTTTGTGTAATCTAAAACTGTTATTTCCCGTTTATTTCCTTTGTGTCTCTTAGAGTCAAAACCGTGTTCTTTCCAGCAAAACATCTGAAATGAAAGGGAAAGTTTTATACAGAGCCTAAACGAAACGGAACAATCACTTTCACTAATAAGATTTACTCTGTAATAAATTCATGATTCTAAACTACATTCTCGCTGTCTATTTAATAAATTGACATAAAAGTAACTGGTTCGCCAAGGTATTGTGCATCTATTGGAATTCTGTAAATTCCGAACATATTACAACAGCAAGAACTACGAATGCATGTACAGAATCATTCAAAAGTGTCTGAACACACATACTCTCTAGGTAGGTGGTTCACGTTACTTATGTCGTAAAAACTTCCATTATCCGTTGTTCTCACAGGTGTAGTGGGACTTTTAAATTACTTTGTATATCCGTTTGTTAATTGCATACTCCAGCTACCAAAATATTTCGTTCCAAAGCCTGTCATTTAAAATCCTGATCAAGGACCCAGACTTATGGCTCCTAAAGTAGCGGTTACGCTTCGGAGACATTCTGGGATGACAGTAGAAACATGCTTCGGCCAGACGTAAATCCATAAACCTCAACCGGAAGGTAACATTTAAATTAATTGAAGTTGATTTAAGTTTCAGTGACGTACTAAAACTAAAAATTCTCGTAGCGTTGTAAAAATACAATTCCTTTACGTGCTGACAGTATGCAGTTTTAAGAATGTCTTCGTCTGTGACTACAGACATCATATGAGAACGAAAATCAATAACTTGATACGACCCACCTCACGTCCATCTTGCGACCTGAGCAAAGCCGGAACCAATAATCGACCTTGAGACGAAGAACACGAATCCAGGATCGAAGTAGCAATCTTAATTTGATGGGGGTAAGAAACTCAACTATTGCCCAACAAACATTTCGGTCTCAAATACAAATTATTCTCAATAAATATATGTATAAGAAAACGAGTTATAAAATATACGCATGGCAAAACGATTTCGGTGCGTTGGTCAGAATATTACTTCTAGCCTTTACGAATGGCTTCACTGACGTCACATATGTATGTGGGCAGTAACATTTTCGTGGGCTGGGGATCTGGCGCCTGTCTGCCTTTGAAATGGCGTTATTATGTTGAATCGCCCTGATGACGGAGGCAGTATGACCTCTGAAACGTTGGTGGACATCGACCAGACTACACCGCGCAACAACCCAGAAGACAGAAATCTTCATACTCACCGCCCTGATGATGGCAATATGACCTCTGAAACGTTATTAAACATCTACCATATCACACGTCGTAACAACCCAGAAGACAGAAATCTTCATACTCACCGCCCTGATGATGGCAATATGACCTCTGAAACGTTATTAAACATCTACCATATCACACGTCGTAACAACCCAGAAGACAGAAATCTTCATACTCACCGCCCTGATGATGGCAATATGACCTCTGAAACGTTATTAAACATCTACCATATCACACGTCGTAACAACCCAGAAGACAGAAATCTTCATACTCACCGCCCTGATGATGGCAATATGACCTCTGAAACGTTATTAAACATCTACCATATCACACGTCGTAACAACCCAGAAGACAGAAATCTTCATACTCACCGCCCTGATGATGGCAATATGACCTCTGAAACGTTATTAAACATCTACCATATCACACGTCGTAACAACCCAGAAGACAGAAATCTTCATACTCACCGCCCTGATGATGGCAATATGACCTCTGAAACGTTATTAAACATCTACCATATCACACGTCGTAACAACCCAGAAGACAGAAATCTTCATACTCACCGCCCTGATGATGGCAATATGACCTCTGAAACGTTATTAAACATCTACCATATCACACGTCGTAACAACCCAGAAGACAGAAATCTTCATACTCACCGCCCTGATGATGGCAATATGACCTCTGAAACGTTATTAAACATCTACCATATCACACGTCGTAACAACCCAGAAGACAGAAATCTTCATACTCACCGCCCTGATGATGGCAATATGACCTCTGAAACGTTATTAAACATCTACCATATCACACGTCGTAACAACCCAGAAGACAGAAATCTTCATACTCACCGCCCTGATGATGGCAATATGACCTCTGAAACGTTATTAAACATCTACCATATCACACGTCGTAACAACCCAGAAGACAGAAATCTTCATGTTTTTTAACTTAATTTTGAGCATAGCCCCTACATTATTATTTTGTAATTGCTTTAATATCTGTTTTTCTCAACTACATTTTCATTGAGCAATTAACATGTCGTTTTAAGTTGTTAATTTCAGTTTCTAGTGTCTGTGTATTGACAAAGCTACATTTGAAAGACTGGGAAAGAAAGAGTTTTATGTCCTTATTTCAGATTTTTGAGGCAGTGTGTGTAGAGGCAGAGGCTGGGTTGGTGGAAGATAGGTAATGCTCTGGTGCATGGGATAGACCAGAAGACAAATCCCACCCAAGTGAGCTTGATCCATGTGTTCCCAGGTAAGTAACTAATGATGGAGTGAAGACGTTAAAGCAGAGCTACAGGAGCAGTGAATTAATTACCAAGATGAGATCGACACAAAAATAAGATCTTATACCGAAACTTACGAGAGTCTACAATAAAAGACAGAAGTCCTTGCTTAGATAAACAAACGTCTCACATATTTGTAACCGAGAGCAGCAAACTACTTGCAATTTTGTTATAAAATATCCAAAATGAGGAGCTCCATAATTTGTGCTCTTAACCTTATAGCTAATTTCGATCAAATAAAGGATAATGAGACGGACGAGGTATGTAGCGCGCATGGGGAGATGATGGGTTATAAAGCTTGAAGAAGGGGAGGGTTCACTATGTAGATACAGGTGCAGATGGAAGGATAATAACATATTTAATTACTTTTGATTTTCCCGTTTCTATTACTTTTGAATAAGAACATTCGGGAGTTCGAATCCCGCCTGTTTTCCGGACCCTCTGCAATTTTTCGAGAGATATAATCTCCAGAACATTTCCAACAGGATCTGCATAAGGATTTCTATTCCATTTATAGCTAAAATGTTGTAAATATATTCCATATCGCAGGTTTTCTCCGTCATTAACTGTTTTGTTCTCGACTAGCAAGGAGAGAGAGAACTGAACTATTTCTAGCATCGGCGGATTAAATTCGCTTTCAGTAATGACGTCAATTTCATCTTCTCCTTTCCCGGTTGGCTTAACGCAGTTCACGATACGTACGAATGTGTTCACATGACGTCTTCGTGATTTCAGCGTATTCTTGTCGTTCGGAGGTGGCAAGGAAATACTATTCAGGCTAACAAATTGCGAGGTGTTAACTGAAAGGTTCGCGGTCTCGTCAGTAAAATTGTCACATTTGAAGATCGAAGGTTCGAAGGGAAGAACCACCACGAACAAAAGCACTACATGCGAATCAGATAATTATCCTACCAAGAAGAGAAGTAGCTGGCCGCAGTGGCCACGCGGTCTGAGGCGTGGACCTCGTGAGCCTGGGTTCGAGTCCCACTCAAGGCATAGATGTTTGTCCGTGTTTTTCTGTGTTTGCCTTGCGTCGGGCAGATCACTCATCCAAGGAGTCCTACCATTGTCCAAATAGATCAAGAAAATGAATAAATAAAAACCTCGACACCTACGGGTAAAAGAGGATGAGAGAAAGAAAGAGAGAGGGAAAGAAATAAAGAAGAGAAGTATGTATGTCATTAAACGACTGAAGATGAATGATTAATTAGTAAAAATCTTAATCGCCTGATTAACCGTCTATATTTGCACAGGTATATTGAGTCTTGAATGTATTGTTTGACTTTTCTACATGTCCAGAAGTTTAGCATCAAGATTACTTAGTAAATATTGTATGGAATATACTCCCTATATTTAACTTTAAAGTACACTCTGGTGTTCTGATCCCAGATATTGCTACAAAAGCGTCTTTCTAAAAATTAAAACACCATGGAGAAGATTTTTTTTAGATACTAGCAATCGTTCAGCTAGCCAAGAAATTGAAACCCTATTTCTTTCAGATACACTTTAAAGATGTCATCTTAACTAGGTACAGGTCTTCCATGTGGTGTTTTCCGTTCAGGTTTTCTTGCAAAATTTTGTTTTTCTCTTATCTGTATTATGTCCTGTACGACCCCCCCCCCCAAAACAACTTGCACAAATGATTTTGAATATGTATTTCAGTATTACGGGGGCTATCTGAACAATTCTCCCTTCATTTCGAACCCTCTGCGAAAGACATTCATTCAGCATCTTTTATACTTAGCTCTCTTACAGTAAAAGTAAAAGCCAGAAGAAAATCTGTCCATTTTGAACATCTGGCACAGTAATCTTCCAAAACACTACGCAAGAACAATGGGAATAACGCACCACAAAAAAGCAGTGATACAAGAAGGGGAAATTTTGCAATTTTTTTATATGCAGTACTGCACTTTAATTTTTATGCTCTGTTATCTGAATCTGTACGAATCTTTTCCCATTGCTATGACGCCTTCCATAAGAGTTATGTCCATGAAACTCTTACTTTCATTATGAATAATTATTCCGCGATTCTCTCTTCCATGCTATATTTTTCACAAGAAAATACGCTTTTAAATATATTTCTGAGTACATAATAAAATCGAAGCGGTCCACACATGAAACAAAAGGTAATGAGAGTGTCTGCTTAGAGTGCCTTGAATAGCATGGTTGCATTATTTATAGCACAGCTTGTGAGAAATCCTGCGGGGAGTCTGGAAGCAGAGTTCTATCATTTCGGTGGTTGCTGGCAGACTCACCAGGGAATAGAGACGATCTACTTGAACGACTGTCCCCGCAGGGGACGCGTTTTCGAGGTTCAGCATATATCTAAACCTGGGACTGTGGGTATCGAATTTGAATGAGCAGTAGCCCAAGACAGCGTTGACGCTAGCTTTCTAATTGAAGAGGAACAAATCTGCAGTCTGACGACGGCCGTCTTCTGAGTTGATGCGCTGCGTATCTGGTAGATCTTTACCGACGTTTCAGAGGCGCTTGCTGCCCCCAACATCAGGGAGATTCCCCTGATGATGGAAGAACTAAGAGCCTCTGAAGTGTGGGCAAACTTATACAGACCACACGATGCAACAACTCAGAAGATGACCATCCACATACTCGTCGTCGTGAGAACCGGAAATATTACAACTGTGAAGTAATCTATGAGATCGTAAGTTAGGGAAGTGCGTTTTTCATGAAGTTGAAACAGAAAAGCATTTAAGAGGAAGCATCGAGATTACTCTAAAGATTGAGAGACGAAACGCAGTCGAAAGCACTGCTTCTCGGTTTGAAATTCTCATGGGCTTTGGTCGCCAAACGCTAAAACGGAATTTGTCCACGTTTTCTGTGCTGTTTTTTAATGGTAGTACCATTGAAAGTGGGATAACGTATGATCGAAGGAGTTTTCAATATGTGTAAAAGAACCACGGTCTTCTGACGCTAAACCGAGCTTATTACATAATCTAAGGCTAAGAAGAAACATATAAGTTCACCTGTTAAACATGTATAATACAGTTCTTACTTACTGAAATTATCACACGAACTGATTCAAGCGATTGATTTAAAAGATAAGTAATCATATTCCGGTGTTTCAATTGTTGCAGAGCGGTAATGCATCTGGACCTCACATTCTCCCATCTTCGATTGTGGTGATAATATGTGGTGTTCAGTGCAGAAGACCAACATCGTGAGTTAATATAAAAGAATATTCTTTAGCTGTGTGAATTTTCACAAAATTTCTCCGCCTGAAATCATGCCATTTTTAACGCCTGCGATATATTTTTATGAAGAAACTGAAGTGCTCCATGAGAAACCACACACAAAAAATCCCTAACCCCTCTCTCACAAATGCCTTTATTTCCTACCAAGCAGTTATGAAAAAAGAGTACTGAGTAAATTTACTTTGAACACACGTGAAAAAAAATACAGCGTAATGTAACATGGGCGTATTTTTTAAAGATCTCTGTGTTGTGCCGTCGGCGTATACGTGGCATTATAAGTCAGGGTTTAAATAAAGAGATGCCACTTGATATGACCAGGAAAACTTTGTAAAGTAGTAAGGAAAAGAGTTTAAAAACCGCAGGTTACAATTAATTAAGTTCATCCCTATGGTGGGATAGTAGCACACACTTTTACCGCCGTAAGGAACGATATCAAAGGATTGTCCGTCCATCACGACTCTGCTTTAAGCGTTTCGTAAAATAGAGAAAACAAATCTGAAACAGAACTCGTGGCCGCATTTGGTTCTTAAACTTGCAAAGTTTCGGGCACAAAAAATCAAAGGGGAAGCGAGATGAAACGTGTTCTGGCTATAAGGGACAAAGTGCTCACTATGGCGTGAAATCGAGATGCGCTGCGAGTGAAATTTGTTCTCTTTCCTTCTAGCCTTCACAGGATTATCACGCAAGTTTGAATTCTATTTCTTGATGTAACGACGACTGTCGCGAATAATTAAATCGTGTTTGCTTCGAAGAATAAGAAATTACTAGAACTTAACACAAGACGCGTGAAACCATACAGAACTCCAACCGACTACGCGGTCCATATATTTCAAAGCGGGAGACTAAAAGTTGCACAGGGAAGACATTTTCGAAGTAAACTCTAATACGCTCCCATTTTAAATTTCGCACCAGAGCTGAGTGTCTCGAAACATTAGGTCGCATTTACGATAAAATAATAATTTGTAAGTAAACAATCTAAATAAGGATTGTAATATGATCTAACGTTTTTTCTTCAGAACTGGCCCTCATCATTATGTTTACAACGGTGTAGGCCTAATATTAGCTATAATCAAGACATAACTTATTGGTGCATAGATGATTATTAATTAATATTATATTTGACACATTTACGTACACCATCCTCGAGTGTGGTTGAGAATAATTTCTGGCCAAGAACACGTCTCAGGGATTTGTCGAAAAGAGATAAATGTGCATATGTTTTATTCTTTTATATTATTCTGAAGGAGGAGGGTTTGCAATTGAATGGGACACATCAGCTATTGGCATATGCTGATGATGTTAATTTATTGGGGGACGATATAAATACAATAAAGAGGAACGCAGAAGTTTTACTAGAGGCTGGTAGACAAGTGGGGCTGGAAGTAAATTCAGAAAAAACTAAGTACATGTTAGTATCTCGTCATCAGAAGACAGGCGGGCAAAATTATCTTAGGGTAGCTAATAAATCCTTTGAAAGGGTTACAAAGTCCAAATATTTGGGAACAACAATAACAAATCAAAATGATACTCGTGAGGAAGTTAGGAGGAGACTAAATGCCGGAAATGCTTGCTACTTCTCAGTCCAAAATATTTGGTCTTCCCGTCTGATTTCTAAGAACCTGAAAATTAAAGTATACAAAACAATAATCTTGCCTGTTGTTTTGTATGGGTGCGAAACATGGTCTCTCACTCAGAGGGAGGAACACAGATTGCAGGTGTTTGAGAATCGGGTGTTGAGGAGGATATTTGGGCCTAAGAGGGAAGACGATGGGGCGTGGAGAAAACTGCACAATGACGAGCTTAAAAATCTGTACTGCTCCCCCAGTATTGTGAGGGTGATTAAGTCGAGAAGAGTGAGATGGGCGGGACATGTAGCGCGCATGGATGGGACAAGAGGTGTGCACCGGGTACTGGTTGGGAAACCTGAACGGAAGAGACCGCTGGGGAGACCTAGACGAAGATGGGAGGATAATCTCAGGCGGGATCTATGGGAGATAGGAGTTGAAGGAAACTGGATTTTGTTGGCCCAGGACAGGGTCCGGTGGAGGGCTTTGGTTAATTCGGTGATGAACCTTCGGGTTCGGTAAGCCATCTAGTTAGTTAGTTAAGACGAACTAAGTAAAATATTAATTAAGCTTTACGTGGTTTTGTAAAACTGTATGTCTTGTTTCTTACTCTGCATAAATAAACCGAACATTAAATATATATAAAACAGGGAAGTAAACAAAGTTCCATAAGAATCGTTGTTCTCATACGTCTTCGTCATTACAACGCAGAAAAATATTAAATGATTAATTATATACAAAAATTAATATAATCTACTTTCTCGCCCGCAAGAAAACATCACGTCTCAACTAACACCACGTCATTTGGAGTTTGAAGTAAAAGTATTTAAAGGGGACATTCAAAGACTTGATGGGCGATGTCCGAGAACAAAAGTTATAATTTATATGACATACACGATACAAAGCAATCTAAATCATTTCCACGACTTTATTTATGCTATATAAATTGATCTCGATCTTGTTTTCATAGTAAATAATTATACAAAAATTTATTAATCTTCCCTTAGCAATGCAATGAACAACTTAACTGAGACCTTTCTCCTGGACCCTAGAAATTATTCACTTTCTCTGATACTTTCTCTCGGTTGCTTCAGAATGGGCACATATCTGCAAAACACTGTAATACAACATACATTATAACTTTAAAGGAGTTCGACTAATTACAAGATACACCACGTAATTAATTATTACAGCAACGGAAATGTATACAAACGTGTGCCATGTGTTTATTACGATGGGCCGGGCATGTAGCGCGCATGGATGGGACAAGAGGTGTGCACTGGGTACTGGTTGGGAAACCTGAAGGGAAGAGACCGCTGGGGAGACCTAGACGTAGATGGGAGGATAATCTCAGGCGGGATCTATGGGAGATAGGAGTTGAAGGAAACTGGATTTTGTTGGCCCAGGACAGGGTCCGGTGGAGGGCTTTGGTTAATTCGGTGATGAACCTTCGGGTTCGGTAAGCCATCTAGTTAGTTAGTTAGTTATTATTCTGAAGTAAATTCACCAATTATATTATATGTTTGAAAATCCTCTGTTTGTTTATTTGGAAAAATTGCTATTTTGTTTGCTATATTTAATTTTTCCATCCTAGTTGTTACATCCTTTCAGAGAAGACTTAATTTCTGAAGTGTGATATACAGTTGTATATATGGGAAGATTTACAGAGAATAACTGTTAAGGAGATAAAGTAAGTGAGACATTGTCGATATATTTAATTCTCTATGCAAGATTTGAGGTTTTCACAGCCGTGAGTATGAAGATTTCTGTCTTCTGTGTTGTTGCGCTGTGTAGTCTGGTCGATGTTAACGAACGTTTCATCGCCCTGATGACGGAGGCAGTATGACCTCTGAAACGTTGGTTAACATCGACCAGACTACACAGCGCAACAACCCAGAAGACAAAAATCTTCAATTATTTATGCATTTATTTTTTCCGTCATCCTAGGTACTAGTAAAGTTAATAGTAACACCTAAATCTATTATCGTAATATCTCATATTTATGACATATTTGAGCTGGTTTAGATACATTTATTAAGCACTCTGTAGTTTCATATAGCAGATGCATAGTCTCGTAAGCACTGTCCCTCTGTGTTTATAACCGAGCTAAAGAATATACAGTTTCTATTCGCGCGTTCACAAAAGCCATGAGACTGAACAAAACACGAAGACCTCATATATTTTACCCTCCACTGCAGGATGAGAGCATTCTGAACAGCCCACATATGTTGCCTGGGACATCGCCATTGTCTTCAGCGGCCACAGTACTGCTGTGTTCTCTTTACCGCAAAATATCCACACAAAACCTAATGAAGTGTGATATCAACATTTTAATTGTACAGTACGTCACGTGTGTCATTTAACAATCAGTCTTGAGAAGATCGTCATGTCCGAAACGTTGTGGATCTATCACAAACACTGAAAGACAATCTATCACAATTCAACAGCAGGATCAAAAATTAACGTGATGTTAAACATGAAAATTCTTCATAAAAAAATTCAATATGTTCAATGTTGAAATCGTTCCGGTAATTCTTTATAAACCTATTGCTGCATTAAAGGTTGTATGATCATCAATACGGACTTCACGAACTTACAGTTACATTACAAAAACTAAAGTCTTGTAGGCTTAATGGTCAATTGTAGCTACAGGACGCGGGGAGAGAAGACAATTCAAACTAATATATACAAACAAAATATATTTTAAACTTTCAACGTAATAGTATTCCCATTAACTATGACTGGTCGTACGCTAGTACATTCGACAAAATGTAATTACAGTCATTGCTCTGTATGTCGTCATGTTTCTAGCACTGAATAATGAAGTTAAATTCTTTTTCTTGTGTTTCTTAAGAAGATTAATTTTCGTTCCGTTAATTAAAACAATCTTAAATCATCTCTCTTTATTATTCTGCAAGCTCCTTTCAGATATTTCTTCGTTTCCAGCCCTCTAATGTATGATCCTTGTCAAAACGAAACACATTTACGGTGAGGAATTCTTATCTCGACTGCTCCGCCCATTTTATCAACTTCAACTTCAAAATAAGATGAATGAATGGGAGGCAAGAAGTGAAACTTTTGAAACGCTGTTCCTACATCGCGGTGTGTGCGTGTTTTGTTTAAAAGGGTTTGCATTCCTTCGTGTACAGAGTTCATGTACAGTATGAAGGCTAGACTTTGGTGTAACAAAATAGCCAGTCTGTTCCGTGCTCTAGGAAACTATGCCAATTTTATCTTGTTTTTTTATTTTAAAATCCTTCTTCTGTTGCAAAACACAGTTTAATATTGCTAAAAAAGCTACAAATTGAAGATTGCTGTCTTCTGGATTGTTGCGCCGTGTAGTAGTTTTTGATCAAATACAAAATGCATTACTTTAGTACCATGTCTTACTTTCCATTAACTATATTTTGTTTATATAAACATGATTTATCGACTATGTAGATACCGTAGCAGTAAATCACAGAATGCAAGGAAAATCATTCCAAAATATGGGACTTACGGAGATAGACAGATCTTATGGTGCATTTTCAGAGTGAGTTTGAACGTAATCAGCAGTTAAATAAAGAACACACATTGCTAGAGTATTTTAATAGTAATGAGAATAACAAAAATACTCCGCAATTGTGTTGTATAGCAAAAATTGTTATGTAAGATGTGAGGTTCTCACAGCGGTGAGTATGAAGATATCCGTCTTCTGGGTTGTTGCGCTGTGTAGTCTGGTCGATGTTTACCAACGTTTCAGAGGTCATACTGCCTCCGTCATCAGGGCGATGAATATGCCAATAGCTAGCACCTCACACCCTATTGGCATATTTATCGCCCTGATGACGGAGGCAGTATGACCTCTGAAACGTTGGTTAACATCAACCAGACTACACAGCGCAACAACCCAGAAGACGGATATCTTCAAAAATTGTTATATTCGTCAAATTTCAGACGTCTGGCGACGCACAAGCCAAACAGAGCATTCGCCACTGTTTAGAGCAGACGTTAGCTACACTAAATCGTAAATTATAAATATGGCACTTTACAATATGATTAAGAACGCAACCGAGTTGAGTGCACAGGAATAACAGCATGTACCTCAGCACTAAACAAGCGGACGAGTGTTTCAAGCACC
>NW_019059605.1:2601508-2613235 GCF_000696155.1 Zootermopsis nevadensis | reverse complement strand
TAGAGCTAAATAGTAACAATGAAGGATCTTTAATGAAGAAGACTACTTTTTACGTGACTGGAATGAAAGCCAATCCCTCTGCGCCGCAAAACAGAATGAGGAACTCTTGTTGGTATAGCCAGGCGTTGGCTTTCCTTCAGATCGATCAGCGAAAAACACTCAGCTACTGCGAATTTACTAGATTAAAAATAAGATGGACAATGCTCTGAATGATACGTTCCTTAAAATACCGTTCAAATAAGAATAAAAAATGCCCAAGCAACACGCCATGAAGGCGTGTAGAGGACGTGGAGGTAAGTTTAAGTTTCACAAATTATCAACTTCTCAACTACAATGGGCGGAACCAAGGCTGCCACGAGCTCAGTTTTACATGTACCAGAGCCAGAATGTCTTCATTTTTGTTACTGTACAATTTTTCTGCAGGCTTTCTTAACCCTTACGTAATAAACATGTTATATAGAATAAAGTGTTTCGGCAAAGTTTTACTGTGAGTTTAAAAATGGAAGACCATACGCATGCATAAGATTTTTCTCATATAAGCCATTGAAGATTTTACGGTGACAAAAAGTCTGTACTGTAATGAGTATGTAAATTGAGTTCTGTGTTATAACGCCATGCAGTGTTAAGATTAACAGCGTAAGAGACTGGGCGGGGAGGCGCTGAAAGACGAGTATTATGATATAAAATCACAAAAATTCACTTCCCATACGTGAGAGATCGGTCTTAGAACGATAAGACTCAAATGGAAGATCTAACAACTTCGAAAATTTTAAGATCGTTCTTTACTGTGGCGCTACCGGAAATTACCGAATGGGTCACGCGGTCCTTAGGCCACCAGGCCAATGACGGGCTAGTGCATTAAATTAGGCCACGATCGCTTCCTTCCATTTCCTTTACAATTCATTATTCAGCAATAATCCTAACATTCTAAGCGATAAAAATCCGTACTACTGACAGCATCATTAAATAAACCGTGAATAAATAAACTGCAACTAGTCAGTAATTCAGTCTGCGAATGCAGAAGCTACAGACCTATACGATTTGCTCAAAGTTTTCGACAGATACATAATACAATTACGGAAACTGAGTGTAATCTGTCGTCCGTACTTAAAGCCTTGTAATGCAAATGCTCAAGACGAGCGAGTGAGCACATTCATTGTTTAACTTATCTCGATGTAAAGCAGCAGAAATAATTTAACTAAAACTCCTTTTTTTCGTAGTTGCTTTGCACCAAAATGAACTTTAATGATTAAAAATCAGGTTCTTACTTGTCGATCAAGTTCCTTCCTGTACTTTTACTTTATTATTAACAGTTGATAGGTTATCACCCTGATGATGGAGGCAGCAAGAACCTCTGAAACGTCGGAAAACTTCTACCAGACTACACGGCGCAACAAACCAGAACACAGCCATCTTCAGTCTCGCCGTCGTGAAAATCTAAAATCCTACAAATGTATCGCCCTTTGAATCTAAATGGTAACTGTATGTACGGCCTATTTAACAAATAGCAATCCTGCATTTTGTATTTTATGTGTTTTGTATGATTGTTTAGGATGCAATCTCTCTCACATCTCTCCCAAAGACTTTGACAATAAACTAATAAAATTTCACAGCTAATAGGTACAACTAAGAAAACCTTACTGGAGAAAGTAAGGGCAGAAACTGTTTTAAAATTTTATATAAAACGCTCATCATCCCAACCCTATCGTACGGGTGTAAGACACGGACGATTACAGCATCTCAGCTGAAGAGATTAGAGGCAGTAGAAATGCGATTACTAAGACCACTCGCAGGACACACAATCCTTGACCACAAACGGAACAAAGACATTGAATATAGACAGCATCACCAGAATTAACAGCACATATAGGAAAATTGTTATGATCACGTGATCAGAATGCCTCCACTCTCTACGAACCATCAAGAAGAGGGAACGTTGGAAGAATCAGCTGTGATTAACTAGAGATGGAACAGGCCCAATGGCCTAATCACTAAATTTGTTGATGTTGTTGATGATGATGTATGATTGTCTGTGTCAACAGTGAGAATCTCCTTAATAGCACTGACAAGTTGATCTTAGAAATACTGAAAAATTATTTTTTCTTTGCGGTAAAGACTGAGTTTTTAAATATTATTCAGGCAAGCTTTGGCATCAAAGGGTTAGTGTGGGAAGTTAGTTATCGCCTTATGAGAAGTTTTTTCTTCCAGCACAAGATAATTTATATTACACACTAATATCTTCAAAATGAAAGTTTGTAATTGCGTACTTGTTTAGAAACTTTGTCTCATACAACTTTTGAAGATGGTGAAGAAGCTTAAAATTTATGGCAATATAAATATATTCTTTTTGTAGAAAGGAACCAAAAATAATTAATATCCTGCAAAGTTTTTGACAGAATTTGTATTTACATTTGCATAATGCTTTCAGAGAACAATTATAGAAGAAAATAATATTTTAGAAGCAGCACTTTCAGAAAACTAGCTGACACTATTTATACATACGCACAGCTGTATAAGAATTATTGTATTCGTATATCACGTTCAAGTGCGATCTCTAGCTGAGTGTGTCCACAGCGCTACTGCACAATGTGGTTCTTGCCTCGCATTTTTCAACAGAAAATTCCAGAAATAAAGGTCTGGATGGTTTACATGTGAGTCTACCCCAAGCACCCTATGAGGAAAGGAAATTTCCTTGCTAAGTAAATTTTATACAAGTCTTAAAACTTTCACGATTAATAAAAGCACTAAAATGTTCTTGTACTCTCAGCTTAGTAATTGCTGTGTCAACAACCGAAGTGTGGAGAAACTGTTCTATCTCCAACATCGATAGGATATTAGTGTAAGTAAATATTTTAACTAAGCTAAGGATTTAACTGTCTTGCTTGTTGCCTCTCGCAGGGATGCGATTCCTGTCTGATAAGATACTGTTCTAGAGCTAACAAATTTGTTTTTAAATTTATCCAAAAGCGTTTTACAGTCTTTTAATAATATACTGTATATAAACAAATTTTCAGCGGTTAAATATGAGAATGAGAAACAGCCAAACGGATTTTTAAGTGCTAAAATGGATAATATCAGTGTTCGTTGCTCGTTCCTGTATCTATATACTTAATTTTAACCATTTTCTAGTGTGATACTTAACCCTATTGTTGAAGCTACAATACTTGTCCATCTTTTTGTGATTACGAATTATCATAAGTGGGAGTACAACACTGGAGAGTAAGTTGTAGTTATTTGTAATTAAGTTTTAAAAAGTTTCGCACATAATTCTACTAATCCTTAAAGTACCAGAGAATAGCCGAAAATAAGACAGTAATTCACAATTACAAACCTTACCTGCTACTTGATAAGGGAGGCTGCGTAAAAATAATTACGAAAGAAAGAAAGAAAGAAAGAAAGAAAGAAAGAAAGAAAGAAAGAAAGAAAAGGAGACGTCTTGACAAGTACATTTATGAAGGTCACAAGGTCGTCCTTCTGCAGTTCACTGATATTATTTTCATGGATTGTAACCGAATACGACGATCGAAAAGTCATGTTACATGATGTGGTGTACGCTGTATCTTAAAGTCTACCGTGGGCCAACTAGGAATACCAGTGACTTAAAAGGCACACTAGGCCTTTAAAGGTTAAAATAAAGATATTTTACAGTAGTGGCTTCTATATAATTACACTGATTAATGGGAAGAAATGTAAAATTACAGGCCTAGCCTTCTTTTCTGTTATTTGGGACCGAAATATCACGTTTTCTGTATCCTGCACATCGTTTAGTTTCACATTCTGCATAACCGTTTCACCCCAGCACCAAACTAGTTCTAAAACATGACCGAGCTTCGTAAATTACTTCGGCTTTACCAACAAATAAAACATGACTCCTGACTGCCTATGAAAAATAATCGGAGTGGTAAATTGCAAAACGAAGATCATAAAAATACTAAGCGATTTGATACCTGAAACTGTTCTCGACACATCTGACGTTAAATTGTCACAACATGTTATTCAAATAATGAACTATAGCGCTTCAAAGCGCATGCTTCGTTTTAGCGAACTATCATCAATCAGGACCGCAGGTGTCTCGGTCTCAGAGCGTTTCTGCACGGGCCCTTGCTTAACTACTTTCAAGTGATGGTTTATTTTTTCTCAGGTGTTATAAAATTTTTAGACATTACGACTCATTCATCTATATACTTAATTTTAACCATTTTCTAGTGTGATACTTAACCCTATTGTTGAAGCTACAATACTTGTCCATCTTTTTGTGATTACGAATTATCATAAGTGGGAGTACAACACTGGAGAGTAAGTTGTAGTTATTTGTAATTAAGTTTTAAAAAGTTTCGCACATAATTCTACTAATCCTTAAAGTACCAGAGAATAGCCGAAAATAAGACAGTAATTCACAATTACAAACCTTACCTGCTACTTGATAAGGGAGGCTGCGTAAAAATAATTACGAAAGAAAGAAAGAAAGAAAGAAAGAAAGAAAGAAAGAAAGAAAGAAAGAAAGAAAGAAAGAAAGAAAGAAAGAAAGAAAGAAAGAAAGAAAGAAAGAAAGAAAGAAAGAAAGAAAGAAAGAAAGAAAGAAAGAAAGAAAGAAAGAAAGAAAGAAAGAAAGAAAGAAAGAAAGAAAGAAAGAAAGAAAGAAAGAAAGAAAGAAAGAAAGAAAGAAAGAAAGAAAGAAAGAAAGAAAGAAAGAAAGAAAGAAAGAAAGAAAGAAAGAAAGAAAAGGAGACGTCTTGACAAGTACATTTATGAAGGTCACAAGGTCGTCCTTCTGCAGTTCACTGATATTATTTTCATGGATTGTAACCGAATACGACGATCGAAAAGTCATGTTACATGATGTGGTGTACGCTGTATCTTAAAGTCTACCGTGGGCCAACTAGGAATACCAGTGACTTAAAAGGCACACTAGGCCTTTAAAGGTTAAAATAAAGATATTTTACAGTAGTGGCTTCTATATAATTACACTGATTAATGGGAAGAAATGTAAAATTACAGGCCTAGCCTTCTTTTCTGTTATTTGGGACCGAAATATCACGTTTTCTGTATCCTGCACATCGTTTAGTTTCACATTCTGCATAACCGTTTCACCCCAGCACCAAACTAGTTCTAAAACATGACCGAGCTTCGTAAATTACTTCGGCTTTACCAACAAATAAAACATGACTCCTGACTGCCTATGAAAAATAATCGGAGTGGTAAATTGCAAAACGAAGATCATAAAAATACTAAGCGATTTGATACCTGAAACTGTTCTCGACACATCTGACGTTAAATTGTCACAACATGTTATTCAAATAATGAACTATAGCGCTTCAAAGCGCATGCTTCGTTTTAGCGAACTATCATCAATCAGGACCGCAGGTGTCTCGGTCTCAGAGCGTTTCTGCACGGGCCCTTGCTTAACTACTTTCAAGTGATGGTTTATTTTTTCTCAGGTGTTATAAAATTTTTAGACATTACGACTCATTCTCGGATGATCGTTCGCCTCTGCTTAGGCATGTGAACGTGAGGCCAGCAGTCAAGCTAGTCGGCTTTGGCTCCCTGGAGCTGTTACGCCACGGATTTAATTTAATTTAATTTTTTAATTACTACTCATTTACTCCAGTAATGACAGATGAACGCGACTCACTACTAAAATATTGCTCTTAACGTCCGGAATCTTCTGTCTGATTCAGAATGGGGCGAATTTTGTCTTGATTTCATTTTATAGAATACAGATGTGATTTTTCGTATCAGTGTATCTGAAACATACAACTTGAGAGGGAAGCTACAGATAATTTACATATAAATCGAGTAGCGGGAAAGAAAAAGCTAAGGGCGACCCTAAAGAGAAATTGGATTTGTACATATACAGAAAGACACGAACAGACAGGTCCAATAGCTCTTTTTTTTTTCAGAAGTGCAGATTGCACATTTGCATGTAGGGAGTCGCCTAGACCATAAATGACTTCACGCTTGTTGGTCGAAGTAAGGCTCATTCCAAAGCTATTCAAAGCAGAAAAATCTACTGCTAAAAAATTAGGCACGTGGTTCATGTAGAATCGGAAGGGAGAGCTCAGCTGGAATTCAATACCCTAAACAAGTATTAGTAAAAATAATTAAATTATTGAATGATAATTCAATTCTTTATTATTAGTGTGCTGTATCAACAGCCAGAAGGCCAATTACAGATACAGCACACGAACACAATAAAAACATAAAAAATAAAAGAAGCAGAATATAAAAATACATTAGTACGGAGGACGCTAATACACAAGAAAATTGCAACTAAATATATTAGCATATTTGTAATAATAATTTAAATACTACTAATAATAAGAAGTAAAGTAAAGTTTGTCCCACTATACGCCATGTAGGCGCTTGGGGTGAGAGGAGGTATAGCTCCTCTCTTCCTTGACCTCGGCACTAGATGGGGGTGAGTGGTCAGCATCACGCCTCGGCCGGCTTTACCCCCGGGAAAGGACCCCGGTAACCATTGTAGAGGAGTCTGGGTGGGCCCCAGAGCCGGTCTGGACGCAGAGGCTAGAGGAAAAATCCTCTGTCCCCGTCGGGGATCGAACCCCGTAGCTAGTCACTATACTGACTGAGCTATCCCGGCTCATACTAATAATAAGAATTGTAAAATATATAGTCATCCTTCACAATAAAACTGTATGATACACGTAACACATTAAAAACAAAATATATTTCGGAAATAGCTGCTGCACTATGTACCTTAGGTTTGTCTCGGGTACATAAAAGTAAATACCCTATAAATTGGTGAACAGATGTAATAATAATAACAACAAAACGTTATAATAGTTTGAAAGAACACAAATGTAATAAAGAATAATATAGACTCTTAACTACATTCCAACAAAGTAACTAATCTATAAGTACATGTACGTAAAATTAAATATGTTAATCTGATACAAAAACAAAGTTATCAGTGAGGCTGATATGATTGTATGAAGCCAAAGTATCCGCTCTTTGCTCAGATATTTCTTAAACTATACAAAAATTACGCTTTTATTGTGACAAATTTATAAGTAAGAATCATTACTGGCAAATTTTCTATTATTTACAACCGTGTCAAAGTTTATCGGTCGCTTCACGAATTGACGAATGCCATAAAAGACGGCGAACAGAGATTGCTGCTCCACTATATACTAGTAATGGTCGCCTAGCAATGAAACCAGACACAGAAACACAATGAGAATAACGGATTACAAGATACTAAAGTATTTTTTATGTGGGCTATGCGAAGTTAATCAAAATATTTCTAAATATAAATATCTGACGAATAGAGTATCCTAAAATGTCTGTATAGTAGAAATACATAATTTACTTACAATTACATTCATTTGAAAAACATTGAAAACTATGTCCTGTGACTTGTAAGCATTTCTCAACTTGTCATAACTGTCATGAACCTGTCCTATCAACCTAAACAAGAAGAACCATTTTGCAAATCTGTGAATGTTGTACACTTGCAACGACGTACCTACTGTTTAGACACTTTCTGAACAACGTGTAAGAAAGGAGTTCATGAATGAGAAAGAAACATTTTAACCAGCGTTTTATAAACTTGAATATACGTATAAGCCAAAGCTCTGAGTCGCTACTTTTAATAAACAAACTGTAATGTAATATCGTTTATTTATGAAAGTCAGGGATTATGGGAACACTCGATATTGAAGTGTCTCAAAGGATTCCAAAAACCCCTCTCCCCATCTCCAACTTATTTTTTCCTGTTAAAGGATTTATAAGTACCTGATTCAGACTAAAACGTTTACCGTGATCTTGAAGTCTGAGGAGACATACAAGCCAAACTTTTCAGATTACATTGAACATGTACACTTAATTTAGTTATATAGGTAACTAAGATGTCAGCCATTAAGAGACTCGTTCTAATTTCAAGACGGCACGTGCGATTATAATTCACGTCTTGTAACTCTGAAGAACATCAGGAATTAGCGCGAACTATTCGCAGGTTAACTAATTCACGTACAGTAACATTGTACTGCTGGCGGTATGAAGGTGGGGAAAGTTGATGCTTTTAAGATAATTGTAATTAAATCTTGTCTGGAAGTTGGCAGACGTGTTCAATTTTGGACTTCGAAACGATATGTATTACCAACTACGACACGTGTAATGAAAGGATATTTGTAAGAAGTAACAGGGTAAGATGACGACGTAATTCATGCAGGGTAGATACGTACTTGCCGAGTCAGAACTTTCAACTCCGCGAGTTAAGAATTTAATCGTGTGACGGATTTATAAATGCGATGGAAGAGTGTTGAAAATTACAAGGATGTTCTGTTCTATAAAACATACTGCATGTTCTAAAACTGGCAGAAGAGCCTATTTATACTCAAAAGGAAATTTTAGTGACGGTACTAAGGTTGTTTTAACTGAGCACTTTCGAAAAATCACTCCTAATTTAAAGAATAATATAAAGATGAATTATTGATATTCTTATTTTAATTTTAATACAACAAATCGGCCAACAAAGCTGATTAACACTAAAATCTGCATTCATTCTTCTACACCTTGATCGTATTATTAAAGAGATAAACATTGCTTAGCTATTCAAGATATTTTCATATTTCTGTGGTGTGTTTACTACAACAGCCCTTATTGGGAAGCTGATATTTGGTCAAATAATAACAAAAAAATATTCACCTCTTACGGCTTGCTTACAAGAACTCCTTTACGAGTAAATAAGACAGAAATCTTTATGGGCAGTCTGTCTGCGTATTATGTTTTAAAAACTATTATTCTTTCCCATTTTCACACATTTATATGAAGGATTCTTTACAGAGTTGAGCAATAAGAAATTGGGGTTCATGTTTTCTTTTAAGATCTAATTTTTATATTTACCCCTTTATATAAACACCGTATCAACGTAGGTAACATATCTGTGAAACTCAAGAAGAATGTTTCTAGCATGTGCATATTTTTCACATGATGCTCCCTTTTTATAAACTTGTCAGAGTGTAATTGTTCGTGGAGTATCCAATTAGCTCTCTAAGCATATATTCCAATAGTTAGTAACAGCCATGCATGTACTGTGTATGACTGATGTTATATCGAAGCGATCGCTTTGTTAATCGAATAAATTACATCCATAATGAAAGTTTGCAACACGAACCTGACGTATAACCAGCGCACAGAACCTTTCCATATAGCACAGAAATAACATTTTATTATCATGCCAATAAACACCTCATTAAAACTTCACATACATTATGTATCACAGCTGAACAGACAACCAGTTCCGATAATTTCCGGGTCCACAGCAAAGCTGTCAAATTTCTGCTGCACAGATTTCCTTCTGCATTGTTTATGCAACAATCACGTAACACACATTCAAAACATATACAAATTAAACGTGAAAACCCAGTGTTTATTCTAAATCTTCTCATGTTTACCAACGTTTCAGAGGTCCTTGTTGCTTCCATCATCAGGTCGATGACTTTGGGACAATTAGCTCGCATTACCGCGAGAACGAGTGAGGCGGATACATGAAGATGTGTGACCTGTAGCAGTTACAGGGCGGCTGCTGGCTGGTAACAAGAGATAACCATGAAATACTGCGTTAAGTGTAATGGAGTAGCTCACGCACAAATACGAGTGTATGGGAAGTTCGCAGCAAATACTGAAAGTGTTAAAAACCGTATATTTGTAGTTTATTTAACGACGTTTTTAGTAGTTTAGACTATATGGTGTCGAATGAATAGGATAATAATGAACGATGAACTGGAAAGGCTGTGGAAGGAAGCGGTCGTGGCCTCGAATGTCTCCGATTTCTCTTTATTCTTATTTTCATTCTGCTTTACTGATAATGTCATTTTGTGTTCTAAACCTCAAAATTAGTTCCAATCAAGAATCATCTTGCAGGAGGAATAAGTTACAGACATTCTTGCCCAGAATTAGATTTGAACACACGAACCACAGCGTAGAACCTCCCTAAGGCTCTATGAACAATAGCTCGTGCGAAGAGACCGCCTCGCATTTCGATTCTGTAATGGATGTTTTTCAACATAAAGTTCCTCGCCTTAACACGTACTACTTGGCTGTTACGCTGTGAAGCAGCACAGTGCAGTTGATTAACTATGCCATAAACAAGTTAAAGGTGAGAATCCCACGAGGAAGAATAAGATGTAAGGAAGTAAAATAAATAATGATCATCCAAGTGGAACCAGAAAAGGAAAGTGGAGCCAAAGGAAAGCAAAGTTGAACATACTGTAAAAGAACGATTTATCATTTTACTTCTTAAGACGAAGATACTTCTTGAAAAAAACTAACTAAACAGGAGTGTGCGTCATAGCACATTCGTGTGCTGCAACACAATCAGAAATCTGGTCTGCCCTTGAATTGTGCACGGCTCATGTGAAAACCAATCAAAAACTGGACGATTACAAGTATTTATACGATTAAAATCTGCTTGATCTAAACTGTAAAACACAGACCCAAAGAAATCACTTATTGCGGCAAAGCATATCCCATGTAGAAAATATAATTTTGTGTATAAACTGTTGATTATTACGTACACTAAATTATTAAAGTAACAGAATGAAAGTTTGTAAAAAAAAACAGTTAAGATAATTGTGGAAAGTTAAAATATAGTCAGGTTATGATGATGCTGATTACAGTAATCTGCATTGGTTGTTAACTGCTCAAGAAGTACAATAGTGATATATTCTACCACTAAAATATTAACGTGTGTGTGAGGTATGGTCTATCACATTACGAGAATAACATTGGCGAAAAATATATTTTGAGGTTCTGACGACAGTGAAGCTATCGACCGCGATCTTCGAGGCAGTGACGCCGGTCGTGCAGTCTTGCGGAATTTCAGTGGAGACAGAGCAGGAAAGAAACCACTTGGGAAACTGAAGTATAGATGTAGAAGAAATATTAAATTGATCCCCTACAAATAGGACATAAAAACGAGCACTGCATCAGGCTATACAAGAGAGCAGATTTTAGGTAT
Organism: Zootermopsis nevadensis; assembly: GCF_000696155.1. Next base: position 2,602,254 of record NW_019059605.1, on the reverse strand, counting down.
TTTTTTAAAATCTGTCACCTGATGTAAAAAAGTGCTTCAAAAATACACATGTGTGTCTGAGATCATAATAACTGTAACGATCTTAAGTTATTAATATTATAATTAAAGCGAAACTAATTCAATATCAGGTAGTCTCACAACATTTATAGTAAATATGAATGTTTAATTCAGAATATATTCAGTGAAGTAGTATTAGTGGTTTTATCAAGAACTTAAGTATATAAAGGTTTAGTTAAGACTTCCAGTATATCTCACGAAATTAAATTTAAAAGGTGGTCAAATTTTCCACGACAATTCTCTTGACATTCTTCCTGTTATTTGTTCTTATAGTGTGACCCCTCCTTGGTGCTAGAATGCAACGAGGATTCGCTCGCATAGGCAAGGAGACTCACGTGAACAACGTTTGGACTCTCCTCCTAAAACAAATTCGTTCTCTTCTTTACACAGGTAAGCAAAATTATTATTCATAAATCACATCTCTTCTTTTTTGTTCAGACCATTATACGACTTTCGAGTTGGATCTCATCCAGACGGACGGTGGGAATGCATCCAACAGAATATGAACTTCGCAGAGGAGGCGTGCTGTGATGGGGAACAATGTTTCATGCAGAAATTGATAATAAACGAACAATAGTTTCAATTTATTTTACTTACGTATATATCTAGAGTATTTTGCCATGACAACATTCACTATTTTGGTTATTTAACAACGTGTTAAATTGGTAATAATATATCGTTGGAGCTCT
>NW_019059605.1:2565467-2601460 GCF_000696155.1 Zootermopsis nevadensis | reverse complement strand
TGAATTGTGCCCTATTCATCTACAACCTATATAATTATATAAGGTCGAATGGCATGATAATCAGTGAACAACGAATATAAAGTACCTCCATTATTATCGCCCTGATGATGGAGGCAGCAAGTACCTCTGAAACGCTGGTAAACGTCTACCAGACTACACGGCGCTATAACCCTGAAGACAGCTGTCTATAGAGCCCCTCATTGAACAGTTTTCTCCAGCCACCTCTTAGATGAAAATAGTCTTCTCAGCACTTTTTTCCACAAACACTCATCTCTACTTGGTGCTCTTACGGTAAGAGACTAAATTTTACAATCATATAAAACAACAAAAATTTACACTTTTGGCGATTGAAGCCAATATAATAGCTGGCATTCCGTGAATTTATTTTTCTGTTATTGTTCTTTTTTGTGAATGAAATTTCGATTTGTTACTGTCGTTCCCATATAAATAAAAGTTCGAGATGAAACTTAAGAACCGAAAATAAAACTAATTCTAACTCAAAATATTGAGAGTTGCTGTCTGCTGATCACTAATCACAATTTCGTTGTCGTCTCAGCATGTATCATTCATTACCTTTAAGTTACATCAAATACATAATTTTTTTACGAAATATTGACCGTTCACTATAGCTGCCAGGCTTTGAAATTTATTAACATTACGTATGCTTATAAACATCCAGCTTGTGATAGTGTTAAACTCTCGTTCAATTAAATTTGCTTTCTGCCTCAGGGTTTTCTAAGAGCAACGCCTTGTACACGCTCAAAGGGATCTACCTCATTCCGGCTTAAGGGAAAATAAATTGCGTGAGTAATTTGAGGAGACGAAGGAGAGAAAATGAATTAGAAACGAGAGAAGAGCTGCAGGGAGCAGAGAATGTTCAGATGGAGTATGTAACAGAATAACAATCTGTATCGTTTTGAATGTGGTTATCTTTGTGTTATTATAAGACGAACATTCGAAACACAGATTTTTGTCTTCTGGGTTATTGCGCCGTGTAGTTTGGTAGATATCCACCGACGTTTTAGTGGCCATTGCCCTGAACCACAATTATTTATAATAAAAATAATTATTAAAATGCTTTCTTGGTACTCAGCATTATTATTTATATAGGAGAATGTTCATGAAGATGTATGTCTGTTAGGAATAAATTATTATAATCGTAGTGTTAACGCTTTTATGGGGTGTTAGAATTATGGAATAATGTTTTATAATCATGAGAATTGTGCTTAAATTGTTATAACCCTTTGCAATGGTTCGCATTATTGGACATAATGCCTCTGTCGTCTGCATTGACTAACAATTATCATGACCCAGATTTATTGTATGATGTTCTTGGTATTAGTATCTTTTAGAGATAAATTTTACGCTTGATTCGTGTAAATAAAAAGCAGTTACTTGTGGATCCTACAGACAATGCAGAGGCATTCGATAAGGTACTTTGAAGTGAATTGTGGAATATAATGACTAAAAGAGATTATATTGTGCGCCAAATTCAAGAGACGAAGAGAATACGTATATAAAGGGACGGCTGTCAGTGCTGAGAAGGGACAATAATTATTATATTGTATAATATAATATAAAATATTAACCAAGGCGTGAGACAAAGCCGCCCCACATTAAGAAGTCTTGCATATACATTTATAATAATGCAGTTATCAAATTGTCAGTAAGTGACAGAAAAAGATTACAGTTAATTTTAGGATAAAGCAGTGAAGCTAACAGTAGATCAGTTACTCGAGAAATTACTAAATTTTTATTAAAACCGAAGGTCAATCACTGTGTTCACAAGGTCGACTTATATCATAATTATTTCCTGCCTTGAGCCAGATTAATCCAGTCCACATCGTCAAACCACATTTACGCACAATTTCAATACGAACATATTGTCTAAGCCTATACCTTTCAAGTGGATTTTGTATTGTGGTTTCTCGATTAAAATTTTATATGCAATACATGAAAATTAAGCAACTGGAAAAATCTGAAATTACATTGGAGCTTAGCTTGTATACCATTAATACCATAGAAACAATATAACGCACTAACCGCGATTAATCAATAATTAAATTCTGTGGATTATTACATGTAAAATAGTTTTTAAATTGTATAACTAGTTTTCGCACTAGAGTCTAGTATACGCCTAGAGAGTCGTTATCTGTAGTTATTTTCCGAAACTGATAAGGACAAAATCAAAATTAGTTCATAGCAGAGTAAGTGTTTAAAGGCAGCTGCATGGATTATACAATGCAGACTTCTCTCTTTACTTACTACTAATCGGAGCATATTCCCTGTGCTCTACATTCTTTATAAACGTCATATAACAGGTTTAATCTTAAGGCCTGCTCCTGAAACAGCAGTTAAACAGAGAAATCCCTTCTACCACACCCACTCTTTGCAAATAAAATTTTGAGGATTTAGATTTTTTTCAGGATTCATAGACAAGAAGACATTTCAGCGACGACACAGAGATAAGAAGTACATGCAAATAAATGTGTATATTAACACTAGAACTAAGATAACAAGAATGAGGATTAAAATAATACCATAGAGTTTTGAATTCCGTAAAATACCTCGTGACCGTGAGTTATAAAAAAAGTCATACTTCAATAGCATTAAATATGCATGGAAGTACTTTTAATACAAACGTCAACAAAATTCAGCTACTTCAGATGCCAGAATTTATATTGTAGAACAGTATTAGAATTCTAAATTTCGTTGTCCATATACTAAATTTATTTTATGTCCATACGCAAATCATCTGCAATATACGGGGTCAAAATGTTATGCAGTAATAAATGTTTCCATATTAACAGTTTTTCAGTATTATAATTAAATTTAGGTCTACTATACGCTGAAATACTTAGCCAGATGTTCACGTATGAGAATAAAGTTTCATTTAAATGTATTTTACAAAATTATAATGTACTATATATTATAAAGCAGTTGTAATATCAACGCATTAAGCCAACTAATAAACTTCTGTTTACAGTACCTACCCACTTTCTACTGTTCCAATATTTATACATTAATATTAACAGCTACAAACAAAAGCAATGTTCCAAAACATGTTATTGATTCGAAAATCTTGCCATGGTGATGGCAGTAGTTTTGCTGATGGAAAGAAAATAACTTGTACAAAAATATGAAGGAGCCTCGCAGGCTTTCGATATGTAGACATAACTCTAGATAAATTAACTTTTTAATATTTTGCGTATAAAATGAGCAGAAAACATAGTCGGTCTCTTGTCGCTTGGCCATCAATCTCTTCCCGTCACTGAGTTGCTAACCTCTTATTAGAGGGTTTTAAATATTATGAATATTCGTAGAAGAAAAATAGAGAAAATTAAAGGAGACATGGTACAGAGAATTTTAGAAAAATAATTTAAATTTAAAAAATTAGACTTAGCAAACAGATCTAAAACTTCTTGACGATGGTTAAGAGTCAATTGAATAAAACGTTTCTTGGATATTATCCATCGTCTAGTAAATATAAAACGTAAAACGACGTTTCGGAGATGGGACTCTATCTCCGTCTTCAGGTTTCTACACAGTTGGGCCCACTAGATAGAGCTAATCCCTATCTCCGGAGTTTTACGTTTTATATTTACTAGACGATGGATAATATCCAAGAAAATTTTTATTCAATTAGCAAATAGAGATTAATAGACAGGCTTAATCATAATTCTAGCTATTAGAACTCTAAATATAAAAAAATAGGCCTAATTTGTAATTCATCATCACTTAATGCGTAATGCTACGAGAACTAGTCATCATGCATACTCCCAGGTTGCAGGAAGAAATACAGATTTTAAGGCTGTCATAAGACTTGTAATGCTGTATATTACGATTACCACAATAATCGTTATTTTTATCGAGTAATTCTTTACAGATGATCGAATAAGCGACATATTATCGTGAATATAACAGATATAACTGGTCGAGATGCTGTAATAAATCTTTTTAGGCGTAAATGATTTATTAAAAGAATTTACTTTGAAATCTGCTCCTAGAAGGTAACTGATTCCAAATCGCGTATGCAGTTAAGGATTACAGACAATTTGAAGCAAATACAGTAAAAACTCTCTAACTAGGACACTTGCGGTTCCACGATAATGTGTCCAACTTACAGAGGTGTTCAAGATAGAGGGAAAGGGGAAAATCATCCTTTAAAATTGTCGTGTAATAACAATGTGGTAATTGTAAAGTATTATGAAGCCCTTCACAAAAAGTAAATTATTTATAAGAAAAATCAAAGAGTAAATTAAATGTTTACAAATTTTGTTTTCACTAAATTAAACTTGCATGGATAAGCTCAAAGGGAAGGGCACCAATACTTTACGTTTACCGACAATGTAATCTATTTTACATAATCTAACTACTGTAGGCTTGCTCGAATTAAGAATTAATGACAATAATAATAATGTTTTGAAACCCACTCTCATGGTTGCACATTACACCCCAGCCTCAATGAAATTTTATATGTTCAGAATGTATTTTTTTAATTGTACTTAAGGCATTAGCTCAACATATGATGTCACTTATTTCTTGCAAAAAGTCCATCACAAGACACTGCTTTTTTGCTTTTATCTTGGAATTTGCCATCCTCTTTCTAATTTTCGCCGCAATCCAAACAATGTTTCAACCACTCCTGGTTGATTATGAGCGAACGCATACCGTTCCAATTTCTGTTAACACTGTTTAACTCAGTAGCAAGCACAGTACTGACAAAGTTAAAACTCCAGTGAGGTGTTTAACAAAAGAATAACTATACACTTTCACTGCATTCCAGTGATGTGTTCAAAGTCTCACACCCTCAACCATAAGCTAATCCTCAGGTATAAGGCATTCATCAGTCAGAAATTCAAAACAAAAAAATACTAACTGTAAACGTTTCCCATAAAAGCATCGAAGTTAAGTGCATGAACCTGTCCAACTTACAACAAAAAGGGGTGACCAAGTTCCAGGATAAAGGGGTGTCCAAGATATAGGGTATTGTGAATATGTAAAATTATAGGATATTCGCCGGTTCCAATTAAAAGTGTCCAATATAGAGGGGTGTCCAGGATATAGGGGTGTCCAACTAGAGGCTTTTTTCTGTGTTTAAAATGCATCTCCCGTGTATAACAAGTCAACTGTTTATGTAATAGTCGCTTCATTATAATTTATAACAACGCCGATTTGATAAGTCATTCGTTGGAGTAAAGCCTATAAGAGTTTAATCCAAACCCAGTAGAGTCCGAAACGTATCTGATTACGTATAGGTCTATTTAAAATTTCAATTCTTACCCAAAAGAAAACACAACGCGTGTCCGTTACAAAGACCAGCTGTTTAATGCTGTTTATTCTGAGAATCATACGAAACCCATACTTTAATTGAAAAACGCAGAGCTACGAGTACGAGGTATATTCTTTAAACGACTGCATAAAACAGTCGCTTAGAAACTGATGGTGGCTCATGGAATAAAAAATTACGCAGCTTATTATGAAACCAAACAATTTATTAACGTTTATGTAAGAGTTCACCACTGGGTTCTATCTTGAGCCATATAAATTCAGTCATCACTCTCATAAACAATTTAAGATCTATTATAATATTATCTTCCTGTGTATGACAATGTCTTCCAAGTGGCTTCATCCTCTGAGGATTCTGACTAAAATTTTGTATTAATAATATTCCGACGTATCTGCATTTTTGCGTAGCTTATACACCCCTATACTATGGAGCTTAATCTGAAATTCAAGACACGTACTTCCATCACAGTGTCTCCATGTTGTCAGAACTGACTTATTGTCCCTATGTTCCCCCACCACTCTCTAATTACGTCGAACTCCAAGTTTATAACCCTATCCCTTATTTAAGCTATGGTAGTCAATAAAGTCAGAGGAAACGAACTTAAATTAACAAATAATAGACCGACGGGAAATTTCTAAAGGTTGGGTAGCAGATAAATACGTGTTCTGAATCAAAATTATAAATCAACAAAAGTTTTACCGTTAGCTGAGAATTCTATAGAAATTAGTTGCTGGCTTGAGGTACAGCTTCTGTTATAGTGGGCCCAATATGATTCTTTGCGGGTCACTATTAAATTTTAAATGTTTAATAAGATTTTGGCACTAGCGACTGTGCATGCTAGGAACAGTTCGTCTTATGTATTTTTAATTTGGTCCTTACTTTTTCCTTTGCCCTAGTCTACAAATCGGGGTAATGGGGCAGAACTTTAAAATGGCTGAAGATTATTAAACATGGGGCGGAGAAGACGAATGTTAAGAGGAATTAGAAAACAAACAAAGAGAACAGGTGAATAGGAGCGGAAGAAGAAAGTATAGGATGAAGTGAAAAGTGTGAAGAAATGGGAAACGGAGATGCATGAATGAGAGGAGGAACAAAAGAGACTAGGAGAATAGATGGAGAATAAGAAGACAAGAAGAAAAGACGACAAACCCCTTTTGGGGCTAATTTGGTTTAACTCATCGTATTAGCATGTAAAAATTCTTAACACAAACTTGTGTTATAGCACGAATTCCGTATCTTGATATCTCCATTAATAATTGTAAAAATGTCTCTAAAATGTGATTTAAAGATAAATGAGAGCAGTGTAAATTTAAAATTCCATGTACACAGATAATTGTACTATGAATTTGTGTTTATGTGACGAAATCTTGTTTGTTATCGATTTTTATTGTTGATTTTGTAGGTTGTTTAGACAATGAATGAGTTTACTTAGAAGGTAGGACGGTTATATACTATAAACTTAACAGAATTGGGGAGAAAGCGGTCGTGACGTATTTGAAGGCCCTCACTCGAAGGTACGTAGAAGCACCGTTCAATCCACAGTCTCCCGGCCGAGAAACGTAAGTTCTTCTTGGTATGGTTTTACTAACTTGCTTGAAAATTCGAATGAGATAAAGAGTAAACACTACTGAAAATGAAATGCTTGTTCTCAGATGCAGGAACTTATTGTGCAGCTGTACAGGTGAGCACATATTTTTGGTTCTTCCTGTACATCGCAGATATTCAAAGGTTTTGTTATCGCTTATATATCACGGGCGTCATGCCAGAAGGTCGTTCTGCTGATGCTGCTCCATACAGGAATACAGACAGCTACGTTTGGGGCGCTTGTACACCAAGTCTCCTGATACACCCTTCTGGCATGGTTCCCTGGGTACGAAAGAATTTTGATACTATCATAGCGTTATCCATACTTAATCTGTTTTCACGCTATAAGTGAATTGCAGTTAAGAGTTTAAAATACATAAACTGATATTCTGGATTATAATTACAAATTTATACAATGTGTGGTAAGCTTCTTTAACATTATGGCTGGTACATAAAATTATAAGAAAATTTTAAGTATGTAAACATTATAATTTGTTTAAAAATAATGGCGTGAAAGTTTTGCTACCTTGTAAACTAATAGATACTAAAACATTGTTGATTTCTCTTAAAAATCAGTTGAAAATTATAAATAACCATAAGTTTAATATTAATGTTTGAAATTCAAAAAGTAGGAAGTACACATATATAATAAGAGACAATACCCAAACCATAAATTCTGATCTTAATATCAATGCTTAGTAAGAACAAAACAAGTGAAATTTAATGAATGATATAATAATCCCTTGCAGTTATCTGATTGCATGTTTAATATTTTAAGGTTTTAGTTTTTATAATTTATTTTTATCTAAAATTTATATCAATGCAATTTCTTCCGCAATGCATACAGAGTATATGTGTTACATTTGTCTGCCCACATGATGCGGTATTTTTGATATGCACATGTGAGGGGAAGTAATAGTTGCAGATTTTAAATTATAAATGTAAGCACAGCGCAAAAGCATGTTCCATAGATTTATAAATTCATGTCATATCGGAACTTTATTAATTGGTTCATGATGCACACATATTTCATTATATATGGTTCAATGACCCGGCAACTGCGGAATGAAATAAAGAATAATTCAGTTAAATTCCTCGTTAACTAATGAATCAATGAACAGAAAATTCCAGGCAGTGGTACAAAAATAGATGTCTCTGTACTCAAGAGAATTATGAGGTACAATATTTTAATAGATTATAACCATGAAGTGTTAACATCAACACTCTGAACAAATTAATTGACAATTATTTCTCAGTCGTTGTGAACTGAAATTTGGTTTTGCACATTTGACAGCTGTTCACAAAAACGCGTGCATCAATTATATCTTGTTAAGTTAATTCTTCATCCATCTGCGTATGTTAACTTGTTGCTGCATTCACATTAAAGTCTGTACAGGTGTTTATCTGTTTCTATGCATTTAATGGAGGGACTAATATTTTGGCAGGAGACGTTTGTGGCCTTCATGAGAAGTCCTGACTCAGATTTCTCCAGGAGATAATGAAGAGTATCACTTGATATTCCGATAGAGATTCAAACCAGGTACATGCAGAATGCAAGTCTAGAGTGTTGCTTATTCCACAGAAAATGAAACATTTCATGCTTACAAGATTTTGATTAAACTCTGTAGCGTACATGAACATATTGCCTAACTAAATCATTGCAGGGGTTGGAGAATAATATTTTTTTGGCTTTTAGATTCGATAGAAAGAGATTTTGTAGGCAGGCACTTTTGACGATAAAATGAGGCAAAATGATAGATTTGTCTGCTTTCTCGTCTCCTTTATTTTCATCCTTACCCCTCCTTTATGCTTCGCATCTTGATTGATAACATCCTGGAGTAATGTTCGTGGGAATAGACTCGCATTCAAGCTCGACGACTTAGATCTCTCTCATACATCAAGTTACTCCTCCTTGTCGGCTAGCCTATGATATTACCGCACACGACATTCTGCTCAGGCCAGCGGAGGTGTCGTGACGCGATAAAATGGAACAGACGGACTTCGGCTGGTCCCTTGACTTGGGGCTTCACCCACCGCATACTTCATCACGAAAAGATTTCTTAGCTTGCATGCAGGAACTAGATTGCTTGACTTTATCTCAACAGCCAGGCAGTTTCTTGGATGAGAATGTCTTTCTAACGGCCTCTGTTTCTGACGTAATCACTCTAAAGAATGGGAAAGGCAGAACACTGAATCCATGAATAAGTTCCTCTCAAACCATAATGCTTGCTTCTTCATTGCTGAGTGTTACTGAGGTCCCGTCTTATATTCGAGGAGTCTGAGGTCTAATGGCGACAGACTACTTTCGACACATCTGGGGTTCGAACATCGAGACCTTTAATTATGGTCTTCGCGGTACAATGATGACTAAACCCGTGTCTATTTTCTGGAAGTCTGTAGTTCGAAATTTAAGATTGCTGTCTCGGTCTAGTGGTGATAAAGATGATGCCCATTTTCGGGAAGTCAGGAGTACGAACGTTCAGGTCTCTAATTATGGCTTTTTCGGCCTAATTGTGGCAGAGACCGTATCTGTTTCGAGGCGTCCGGTGTTCGAACATCGAGTTCGGGTATTGTTTAGTGCTGCTGAGACCCCATCTCAAATTCAGGAGGTCTGGGGTTTGATCCACGGCTATTACGACCTATGTTTTTAGGTGGTTCCTTAGTAATAAATAATCTAGCCGTAAATATGTACTCAGTATCTGGAATCGGCCACACTTAGTTTATGCCTGTATTACGCTTGAAAGTCCAAAAACTTAGGTCCGCTATTCGGACGAAAGTGAGATGACAGAAAGTTGTTATAAATCACGATGATTTTTGGGTTCCTATATTTAATTTGACGGACCACTTCAGAATTTGTCACAACAAAGTTGATGTAAAGGTACAAGAACGCATTAAAGTAAATTTATTTTAGAACATAGTTCTCCATGTAACCATCACAAAGAGATTAACTGGCCTTTGAGTCCCCTGTTATGATCTCAGAATATAAAAATCTCACACTCTCTGGAGCGCCAAATTCCAGAGCTTACAGACAAACCTCTTAGCCGTACGGCCCCTGCTGCTACAGACATTAGCCCTCGAGGAAGACAGAATGTGTGTGAAGTAAAACCACCTTAACGTTCATATAAATGTCTACGTCAATTTCTCAATTAACGATAGCAGTTGAAATAATTGAGACTGGAAACACTTGTTAATTAAATTATGTTCTTATTCTGCTTGATCCAGTATAATGTAAATTAAACATACGGATCTTTATTGATGCCATGGTAGTTTATGATGCTAAAACATAGTTTTTTGTACTACAAATACATTTCACTCCATTGAAAGATTGCGTAGTTTCTTATACTCGTAAGGTAAATGGTTCGAATCTCAACTATTTAACAGACTATCCTGATAGGTGTGTCGTAGTTTTTCCTCGGTCTCTCCAGACGATAGGTACGTAGATTAGGTGGACTAGGCAAGATGGCTAGTGGTAGGATGAGCTAAGGGACAGTTGATGAGTAGGCTGGTCGGCCTTTCGGAATATTTAAAGAAGAACAAAAACAAGAACATATGCTAAAATGTACTGATAATTTAGGTTAAATAATAGATGTTGAAATATAAACTATTATTAAGCAATGTCGACATCCTAAGCACGCAAACAAAAAAAGGATTGATACCACTTAAAGATATAAGACAATTATAATACTTGCCTATGCGCACGAATAAAGCTGCCGTTCCAAATAAAAAAACAGCGGAATAAACCAAACAACTTCACGATAAACCAGTCGGTCTAACAAAACATTCAACAGTCTTTCATGATATTAGCTGGTTTAATACAGTTCAGTGTCTCACAACCTATTTACTCGTGATTTCATTTCAAACCAATCCACCTTCTCAATCTAGGTCTTTTAAAAGGTCGCATTCCAATGAGTTTCCCCCTCAAAATTCATCATGAACTTTTTTATAGTCATTTGTATTGAGAATTTAAATAGAAGCATTGGCTGTAGCTGACACTGTACAACGTGCCCGCTCCTAAAATACGGCTAAGTCTGCACTCCTCGTTTTTGTAATAAAAACATTAAGAATGAAAGATGATTTTAAAATGGGTTCGAAAAATCTTGAAGGGTGATAATTATAAATAATAACTTTATACCCTTTATTATGTTCACATAATGTAATCCATACAATAAAAATCCTTCCATGTTATTAATATTTCCAAGAATTAGTTTTAATCACTTTGTACTGATGAAAGCGTCGTGATTCAAGGCAGACGATTCTGAGTTATATTAATTGAAAACTATACTTTTTGTTAATATTACGACTGCGCTATGGATGGTCACAATTAATCAGCCTGTTCCAAAATATTTTTTCTCCTTCATTATCTCACTTGTTTCATCTACCTAATACTAAGCGTCATTAACATCCTTATCGAATGCACTGATGTCATTTATCAACAGAAAATAACCATTAAACCGGTAATGTACCAACACTAATACAGTAACAAAGAATCAGGCCGTCGTCGGAGCATAAGGACATAAAAAGGCCCATTTACTAGAACAGAAAAAATCCTGAAATCTACTGCTAACTGAGTCATTAGTAAGTACATTCTTACTAATAAGTTGAACGCGCACATTACGGGTCTGAATTTCATTTCCCTTACAGCACAGTTCTATATTAAATTTTTATACAGTTAGTTCAGAAGTGTAATGTGTGACTGTGGGAATAGTTAAATAGAAGGGGGAGGACGATTATCGGTGTATGGCGCCTTGGCTCGTAGGGATTGCCCTTATGGCAGATCCGCTCATCAGACGTGGTACTGAAGTGACCTTTGACACAATTCACAGCACTTGTCTTGCCGGTATGCCTGAACCATTAAAGCTAAAAGCTGTCCCATTCACCCTTTCACCCCCAGTCTACTGTCAGAGGAACTATTAGCACTGCCTAGGGGTCAGGTAGGCAAATGCAAAGACGCGTCTTCCTACTAAACTATCCTGCCAATTTGCGGTGGACAAAGTGGCACTGGGACAGGTTTTATTTTACGAGTTCTTCGGATTTTCCCCTGTCAACATCGTTCCACCGCTGCTCCATATTCACTCATGTATCATTTGGAGAATGGATAATGGACTCGTTAGCGGCTCGGCTCCACAGAGACAGTCTCGCCCCATCGCATGAATAAAAAAAAACACTTTAAATTTATTCCAGGCCATTACCCTGGGTCTAAGAGGTAAACACCAACTGAAACTAAATTTATTAAAAATTGGTTTTTTTACTTAAAAATTTGCACGTAAACTTTGAGTGTGTAATTTGGCATTTAGAAGAGTGTTAAACCTTCTACGAATATAATCCGAAGTTTTAGTTGTCGAAAATTAAATATAATTACAAGTAAAGTAAACAAATCTTCGAACACGTTACAGAAATTAAATATTTGGAAACTGGAGTAACAAATCAAAATTGTATTTAAAAATCAGGAGAACGTGCTACCATTAATTTCAAAATCTTTTATTTTTCCACGCCCACCTAAAACCGAAGGCTTAGAATAACCCTTAAAAACATTTAACTTTTTCTCTTCTGGTATGTGCTTATCTCTCGTTCTAAGACAATGATTAAGTAGTGATAATTATTAAGAACGAAGGAATGAACAGATTATTTGGCCTCTTGACTAGAAAATAACAGAACAATGGTGAAATTAAGCTGGGTATAAAGTGTTTAATAATATGTATTATTATTTATTTAATATCATTAAAACAAGAAAAAAAGAAGGATGAGCTTAGTGGACCGTGTAGCATGCACACGGAAGAATAAAATGTATCAGGTCTAAAGGTCCTGGTCTTAAAACTGGAAGAAAGAGAACACTTTAGAAAAGAACACGTGTATCGGGTGATAACATTAAAAATATTCTCAAATAAATATGAAATGAGCGCAGAGGCGGGAACACAGTAACGTAACCACGAGGATTTATGAACAGTTGGGAAAATCTTGATCAGTTGCGAAGATGGAGACAGTACATTCCTCCGAAAAGTTGGTATCTACCCACATGTTTACTCAGCGTTACTACCCAGAAGGCAAACATCGGCGTCTTCACCAAAGTGAGAAACTCAAATATAACCAAAGATGAACCAAAATATATCACACACATAGCAACTAAAAGGACGAGAAGATTTATTCAAATGCGTAAGCGCAGAAACTGCGAAAACATGCCAAGACCAACAATGCCTTCCTGGACACCGACATTTCTAAATGCAGGAAATGAGAAGGTTTCAAAATAGGTCGAAGAAGCAACTGCACCAACGCTGAAGGCAAAGCCGGCGTCGAAGCCAGTTCTCAGGAAGACAATGTGAAATGATACAGGGACAGCGATATCAAAACGTATAGCCTTCTGGCAGAAGCGAATTATCTAGAACACGTGGAAAGCAAGAAATCCGGAATAAATGTAATTAAACATTCTTATATCCTGCACTGACCCCAAGAAATGAACTCAGAGTTTATAAACGTGTGGCCAACGGTGTTTTTATCTACGCAGACCATTTATAAAAGCAAAATTCTTTGTCGAAAACATTTCTGAACAAAGAAGAGAATCTGGGTGCAGACAGAACTAAGGATGGAAGCCGATGTCGTATTTGGCTACCAAAAAGTATCGAGGGCAATGGTGACGATGTACTGCCAAAAGTGCGTGCGTCGACTAGAAGTTAAAAGCAAACGAATTGTATTCAATAAGACGACGCAATAACTCATTAAAAATAAATCTTTTGTATAAAAGTTTAAAAAAATGTCGTCAGGAAGAGAGTGTCTGATTCAAGCCCGAATAGTGTACAGAGATTAAATTACGTAATTTTGCCCAATACGTGGCTCATTAAACGTCTACTTTGTCGGAAAAGGAACATATTTAAACACAGCAGATTAAAGTAGCTTGTTCCTGGCTTTCAAAAGGCGACTTTTGTAAAACGAGTAGTGAATCTGTGACCATAGGTGGTGCGTTTAAACAATGTATTTATTTTATAAGTAATGAATTCAAAGTGCATCAGTGATGTCTAGATTTACGTTGTCCTTCATAATTATGTCCACTCGAATTAAAATGGATACTTACTATACCGAATATAGAACGCACTAGAGAGTTTCCAAGATAATCTCTGTAATATCTGAGCTGACGTTTATGCACTTTACTTCGGTTAAGGAATGTAATCCTTTTTCTCTCACAAACGTGTATGTTGCGTTATATGGCAAGGGGATTTGGACAAGATCCTGCCGTTATCTGCGGGCTGCTATTGTAGAGGGGTGGCAAGCGGTTAAACCTGATCAGCATTCTCCCTAGAGCCCACTAGGTTGGTACCTTCCGCAAAATAACGGACCAGAGGAATAGAACCCATAAAGCCATTTGCTTGCAACATGGGATTATACACTGCACTGATTATAGGAAATTTAAATGCATAGGGATAGGAAGTAGCAATTATTATTTCAATAGAAATCATTTTAAAAGTCTGTTTGAATTCCTTGGGTATTAAGCTGTTTTGACAGGTCATTTTTGGAAACTGCACAGACGAGTAGGCGGCTTCAAACTTGCGACATAAAGGAATCCACAGAGGATTCTTACCGTTACCAACAGAGATTACAGAGAATCGTTTTGTTCAAAAATAGGTGGAGTGTAGATCTACTTAAGTACAGTCGAATATCGCTGGCCACGAGAGTAGACCAAGACCAGCCACCTAACAGCACCTGGCTGATTATT
This sequence comes from Zootermopsis nevadensis, assembly GCF_000696155.1. Next base: position 2,586,884 of record NW_019059605.1, on the reverse strand, counting down.
GGAGATGGCTGACAATGCATTTGGTTTTATCGATTCGGCTGTGTTGCAATGTACGGAGAACCACCAAACAACGAAAATAAGACAACAAACTTTTTATTTTTCGTTTTAGAGATTGTTACCCGAACTAACACGGTTAACAAGAACGACCCTCTCCTGTTGCGATGAACAATTAAGGGAGCTTGATCAGGGCGGGGCAGGTAACAAGCATCGGAGAATTGAGAAGTGGCTACAACATTTTGTTCGGGAAGTCCTTCAGACCATTTGGAAGGTGGAAGTATCAATAGTAAAATAATGTTAAAGTGGCTAATGAAATAGTATGGGAGAGCGTGAACTGGATTTATCTGGCTCAGGATTGGGCCTCTACTGAGCTACAGCACACAAGGTATTCAAAGTAGTGAACCTTCGTTTTTAACAAATCATTCGGATTTTTTGAGTAGATGAGCGACTGTTAGCTTCTCAAGAAGTACTCTATACTAAACTCACATATAGCCTACAAGTATCAAATCCTTCAAGTTTTAATTTATTTAAAAATAACATGAGATACCTACACTCAACTCACTAATTAATATAGGCCTATAAGTTTATAATAATATAATTAACATATTGACTCCTCAGCATTAATGTATCAGATGCCAATAAATTGTATTCAATGGAATTCGTTAACCGTTTATTTATTGCAAAGGAATAAGTTCAACTCTCATGTTACTGATTCTGCACTTCGAGAAGGTGGTTCATATTAAATTTTAAATACTTATTATTGTAATTATGTATAAAGAATGAACCTCGATACAAAATATCACAGACCACATTTTTAATATTGTCTAGGCTTGATGTTTAAAATTTACAATGCACAGCTCTTGGTAACTATCATAAATTATCCCAGCGTCCCATGAAATACATTATTTGTTTCAATTAGTTTGATGCTTATATTGCCCTGCTATAGTATGCAAAAACACTGAATCGCATATAATCGTTAGCCTTTCAAAAATAAAAAAAAGCTTGGAGACGGATGTTGTACAAAAGCCTTTTTTGCGTAATTAAAAAGCCTAAACAGAACAAACGTTTGATCGAATATTGAAGGCATGCAAATAGAAGCACACGTTTGTAGTTGCCAGTGTTCAACGATTTTAGAGAAGCAAGCCGACCAAACGTTCGTGATAATTAAATATTTGCATGGATATGGAAATTCAGTAGCCACTGAACCGTTCAGGGAAGCCAGAGAGCTCTGACATCAAGAGGGGTACCGCACACAAAAACAGTAGTTGCGATCATAACCGGAAGAAACATGTGTTTTCGTTCTATAACCACACTTCCACGGTCGCAATTCATCATAAATACATTACATTAAAAACGTTCTTATAAAATTTGCTCGTGCAAGTCAATATGTGAATTGCATGATCTGGCTTGCAAATTATTTGATTGAACTTCCCCGTAAATATTCCATTTAACGATGTGGATAAAAGATTAGTCTGGAGTCTCGGTACCAGCGGACAAACTGTAAAAACTGTTTATTAACTGCTTGTCGGATGTAGTGATATGTACCATTATCTGGGAGAGTAGGACATTTGTTTCAACTGACACAATTCAATTATTAATAAGTTAATTTAACAGACGCAGAACTATATATTTAATCTCAATGTTTGTACTACAATTACAAGTATCGATTTACAAATGAGCTTGAAGCCGAACTGTAATCGACTCGTACCATACGACACTTTAAAGATTTCAAACATTCACTGTGTTGTACAAAACTTGAAAATATCCTTTTGCCTCACAGGAAGTATCGCGCACATTCGAGATATCCGCCCCGATTTTCGTTATCAATAACTGCAATGATTTATGTTCCTCGCGTGATAAAGTTATACTTCATCCAACTTCACCTCTAACCAGTGCTACATTCACCAGCTTCGTCTCAGCACAAAAGTTGCGTCCAGTTTAATTTCTGTTCAGCATTTCTCAGTACACACTACAATTGTCTGCGGTCATTAAGCAATCAGAATGTCCAGTTGCGGCTTCCTATTATTTTACCACAAATTTTATTTATACAGAAGGGTGGCGGACATGATGAAGGTTTCATCTGTAAATTTATGCACAGTTCCGCTAAATTAATAATTAGAAAGAACAAAAAGATTCATTAGAATTAAACACAATACGTCAGTCTGTCAATGAATTTCTGCCTAATCACTATACTTTAAATGGATTTGCATTTTCACACGAACTTTCAAAGGAACATTTATCTGTTGTATTTATTTTATTGTTATGTAGTTCTGAATCGAACATTTAAAAAGATACACAGTGCTTTAAAAATACGTATACGAGTATACGTACATTCATAGTTAAGGCTTTATTCATCGCGATGAATCGCCCTGATCACGGAGGCAGTATGACCTCTGAAACGTTGGTTAACATCGACCAGCCTACACAGCGCAACAACCCAGAAGACAGAAATCTTCATACTCATCGCCCTGATGACGGAGGTAGTATGACCTCTGAAACGTTGGTTAACATCGACCAGCCTACACAGCGCAACAACCCAGAAGACAGAAATCTTCATACTCATCGCCCTGATGACGGAGGTAGTATGACCTCTGAAACGTTGGTTAACATCGACCAGCCTACACAGCGCAACAACCCAGAAGACAGAAATCTTCATACTCATCGCCCTGATGACGGAGGTAGTATGACCTCTGAAACGTTGGTTAACATCGACCAGCCTACACAGCGCAACAACCCAGAAGACAGAAATCTTCATACTCATCGCCCTGATGACGGAGGTAGTATGACCTCTGAAACGTTGGTTAACATCGACCAGCCTACACAGCGCAACAACCCAGAAGACAGAAATCTTCATACTCATCGCCCTGATGACGGAGGTAGTATGACCTCTGAAACGTTGGTTAACATCGACCAGACTACACAGCACAACAACCCAGAAAACAGAAATCTTCATAATCACCGCTGTGAAAACCTCAAATCTTAAAAGATAGTTGAATAGGGTATATAGTTTTAATTTCTATATATTTGAGAACGTATATTCTGAAAATTATATTTATTTGTATAAAATAGCCTTCTGCTACTGTCGCTCGAAAACTCATTCCTAATAGGGAAGCTATTACGCTACTAGTCCTGAACTTCTAACATCGATTTTATCACAAGCAAAGGAAAAGAAACAGCGACTGTAGGAGATCAAATTAAAACATCCTGTCGCTCACTTCTTAGGGCTTCATTTGCCTGACTTTATTTTCATCGCTTCTCCGTGTCTAGGCAAGTAGAAGTTGAAAGCGGTAGACAGAATGAGGGGGAAGAGAAATCGTGATTGGACTTGAGAAAAGTTTGCCCCCTCGTTCCTCAGGATTCCTCGCGGTGGAGACAACTGGAAGGCGAACAAAACACCATCGATCATTTGCCACGACAAATTGAACCGTCGCGTACAAACAGTGTCTCTTAACCTTTAACATACACCATCTGTTAAGTTTAACACATAGTCATTCAATAAGATGTGTCCCGGCTTTGAAGGAACAAATTCAAAATTGCAAGAAATATGTAGTTAGTCTGAATTTATGAGCCTTCGCTGGCTGTGTTATAGGCTACTAAATATGTCACATTTTCTCTGAAAATACCAACTCCATTGAAATGAGACATGGACTGAGTAAACTTAATGCATTCTATTACAGATTTTTCTATGCAATTTTGTATTAAGCGAAAGGAAGAATTTTTTTAACGGACTAAGTTTATTTAGATATGTAACACATTTCACGAACTGTTTTTAACTCCAAGCAACGTCATCATACAATCTCGTAAGAATGATAGAAAACATAAAGAATTCTGTACCGGTACAGGAATTGTAACAAGTTAAGAAACACACGCACAGATAAACAGCTATGGCGCGCTCGCCCTAGCTGGACCATCGACTTTTCTCGAATATTGTCAGTGATCTTGCACAGGCGTGGTGCAAGGTTCCTGGAACAGTTCCTCGCGCGCGGTTTTATTGAACATTTCCTTGTTGATGGAGGCAGCAAGCACCTATGAAAACTGCACGACGTAGCATCCCAGATGTTTGATGAACCGTCACTGACAAAACGGTTATGACAAAATATGCCTACAGTTAAGAGCACAAAGAATGCATCCATGATAAATAACTTCTGTGTATGGATCAGTCAGAACATTCGGAACATGGGTTCGATTTATTAAGCGAACCAACATACAAGCATGCGTGCCCTCGGAGAGGCTGGACGCTTCCATCACAAACGTTATTCTTACGTGGTCTGTTCAAGACGGAACGTTCGGCATCTTTCGGGGTTTCTGCACTCGCTAAATGGAGCAAATGATCAGTGCACAGTACCAGAGTTTCAGAAACGTTACATCCCCAACGTGGATGAGGTATGAACACGTCAAATTTCATTCCACAGTGTTATCCGACACGTTTCCTTTTAATCTGGCTGGTAATGAGGGCTTCCATCCTGGTTCAGTATGAATCCGCTGTCCCTGTCTATATTGTTGGGATGCAACAAATTCTGATGGCTTCCTTTAACAGTCTGATGGCGTACCCTGCACCATAACCTTCCACGACAATCCTGTATGTGTTTCTCTTGTGTCAATCCCTTCCGTCTGTTCCTTAGTCAGGACCTGCTTTAACCAAAAGTGAACGTGGATGTCAGTTTCGACGTTCCTGCTTATCTAATCCTCTTGCCTTACAGCTTTTAAAAATATGTTTATTTGTGTAGACAAAAACAATTTGAAAATTAAAACAAGGAAGTTTTCAATTTACGAAATCACATACCGATAGTCTTTATAAAACACATATAATTACATACTGTGTATTCCAATAAGGGACAGAGGTTTGTTACTTCTTGAAAGTAATTCATTAAAACTTTTCATAAATTGAGAGAATCAATATTAAATTTAAGGTTAAATTGCCCAGCGTCAAAATTTTATATAAATATAAAACCACAGACATAATCTACAGTACAATTATTACCAAACAACTTACATTTAACAAAGTTTGATGTAAAATATAACGTTATTTTCTTTATTTAAAAAAATACTCGTCGACACATTACAGAGAATGGCCTTAAGAGACGAGTTTAAACGGGTCCCTGTATCTTTATAAAACAATGAGGGAGATGGAGAAAGGAAATAAAACTTAAAAGGAGAAGAGGCCAAAATAGGTTTCGAAATCTACACAAAATTTGATGTCTCGTTTTCCAGACGACTGATTGAGTTTTCGAGGGTGAAGCGGCCTCCTTTATCTCGGAACGAGGTCGCTGCCAATATCTGGGGGAGGGGGGGTTTTTTAACCGGCGGAAACGAGATTTGCTTGAAAAATTGACCGATAGAGGAAATGCAGTAGGACTATCAGCGAGAGGTAAGTAGGAACGCGGTAACGTCCGTCCGTTAAGGCGAGTTAACTTGAAGTGGCGCGGTAAGTTTGGCGAATTTTGGCTTATTGACACACTCCTTCTATCCCGTGGAAGGAATGGGTCTTCTATCACAAGATTTTAGAGCAGAGGTTATTCGTTTATAGGCGCACGTTTCAGATAAAGAAAATCGTGAACTTGGGAACTGTCTCAAATCTACTACATACTTTGTATCGGAAGGCAAATAATTGGCTAACATGAATAATGATTTTAAAGTATGTACTATGTGAAGGTTGTCATGCAACTTTGTCTGAAGGTAGTAGTAGTTCAAGACTACTCTACAGAATTAAATAGTAGTAATTCCATTTAAACACAAGTTAAGAAGTTTTTAAACACGCAAAATTCAGGATATATGAATTTGGTAAAGAACGGCCTTAATAAAAAACTTATGGCAGCCAGTTATGTACAAATGTATTGCTGACCCTGGAAATTATTGGTTCAGTGTGAGACGGGAAACTTCTCGACTAGCTGAGGGACTATCAGCTTCTCAGGGATAGAGAACTTAGCTTCATCGAGCCACTTATATAGACTGAAAGTTCAATGCATTCGAATATTCTGTTGATCAGTTCCACGCAACAAACGTTAGACATCCTTTCTTGAAAAGAGTAATCTTTATTTCGCCTTCCGGCATGTGTTGTTTCTTCTCTCCTTCCTCCCTCTCTTTGTACATTTATTTTCCTTTGTCCTACGGCTTATTCCATACTTCAATTTATGATGGTGGCTGTACGCCATTACATTGTTTTTACGAAGGCTGTATCCTATATAACCACACTATTAACCGGCTTTTAGTCGGTTTTTGCATAGCACACGGTGAGGTTGTGCCATATTGCAAAACCAAGCGCTTGCAGGAAGATCAGTACAAGAGACTTTAATAGGTTCTGTAGGACTGCGTAAGATAAGAACATACGAAGGCATTGAATGAACATTCATTCTTTATAAAACAACATGTCAGGAAAGAAACACGCTATGGAAAGAGAAGCCGCCTGCACAAGTTAAGAAGTCCTCTAAACGCAGCTGTGTCACTTAATATACGTCAAACTTGAAAGCTTTATGCTTGGGCGTGCACTGTAGCTGCGAAAGGCACTTTAAATCTCGTGACGAAGGACCCCGAAATCGAAAAGCTGAAGACGATCTCGGTGATTTCTGGTCTGTCGATATTCCCATGGCGAGTTTAGCCCAGGTCTTAGCTTTACTCTGGATTTAAGAGAAAGGAATTTTCCTGTGGCGGTTGTACACGTAACTTTAAAGACAATGACTACGAGAAATTGCGAATACCGCCACTGTGTGGAGTAAAATTAATAATCGCTGGGTTTGTTCACGTATCCGCTTGTATTGCGACACTATTAGAAAAGCTGTAAGTGTAATATCATCAGAATTATATCCTCTCAGTGACACTATACGTATTATAGTAAAATATTGTTTGAAGACAGAAATCTTCATACTCACCGCTGTGAAAACCTCAAATCTCACAAAATATTGTTTGTATAATTACAATATCAATTGTATAATTAAACTGTTTTTTGTGAACGGGCTAAATGCCTGTTCAAGTTTTCTTTGCATAATGTACATAAAAATAAAAAAAGATAAAGTTGATGTTAATTGCGTGTCCAGGTAATTTTATTTGAGATCTTTTGACCAAATATAAATTCAAGTATTCATGAAGTTCAAAACAAGGAAATCAATGTTGTGTTTGGAAAGGGATAAAACATTTTGGTAGGAAAACGAGACAATTTGGAAAACCTAGGCGTTGATGGGAGAAAAATATTAAGATAGATCTTATAAAATTACGGTATGAGGATAAGACAAATCTGACTCAGAACAGGCCTAGTGGCATGTTGTTGAAGTTTCGATCTTAGGGTCCTTAAAATGCAAATATTTTGTCTCGCCGAGCGACAATTAGCTTCTCGAGAAGAACTGCTAGAAGTTTCGATCAGGCCATTTTCGTTTGCACGTTATTTTATTTTATTTTACCATACCAAACATAGCTTATCGAAAATTTGATTTGGCTGACGATATTACAGAGAGTCACAATAACCGAATATTTAATTAATTATCGCTGTTTATTTAACGACGATTCTTTATCTACACAGGTTATGCGGAGTCATACGAAACAATGATTTGTGAAAGATAAATGGGAAAGGATATGGAAGGAAGCCCTCGTGGCTTATTGTAAGAAACTCTTATGACATTTTTTCGGGAAGCCTGGAAAATACTACGAGAAGTATCGGTTAGGATCGCCAGTCTTTCTGACGAGATTCAAAACTGGGACCTCCTGTATAAAAGGCAGTGACATTCGATAACGCTACAGAAATGTAACTGGATTTATCAAAGGGTTATATTTGTTCTCTGTGGTCATCATAGGAGTATACTCCTTCAACCATGAACTATATATTTCAGTTTACCTTTGTCCTGAGGACTGAACAACGTCCTGATAATTCTGGACAGCAACATATCAACCCTTTACAGTATCTGTATATATGTTTCATATGTATTAGCCCATGAAGAATCCCCTGCATCAGTCTGAATCTGTCAGCCGAAAAATGTCACAGAGTTTATATACCTCAGCCTGTACAAGACCACGCTGTATGGCTCAGAATAACTTTTGTGTAAACTTCAAAACAAACTGTTTGTGAAAGCGATCATTCTAGTTTTGGAATTTTGCTTTGGTCACTCTTGTAGTGCACAATGGAGCCTCAAACTGTTTATTTCTGCATTGTGATACTTCATAAAAAGTTGTGTCTTGCAGAAATGGAGACAACAAAGTGTATATGTACTAAACCTATTACCAGTTGCCTGTCGGGCATTTCTTGAAATCACCCAGAAAGATTCGAACTGTTCCAATACGAGCAACTTAAGCGAACGCTTGGAGAAGTTAGAAACGACTACAAAAGTCTATATACATTTTCTTGTCTTTTTTACCACATGCAATTTTTTTCTTATTTCCTTCCGCTTGTTTCTTTTGGTGCAGTTTCTATGACGCTTCCTTCTCTCCAGTACTCCCTTTCTTTAGCGTCCCCCCCTCCCACAACAAATCCAAACCATTACTGCGTCATTCTGGAAACGAAAGCGCCCAGTACAACGGCGGAGAGGCAGAGGAGAGGAACGATAGGAAAAAGTGCTTTTTTTGGTTTCGTATGGGCTGTAAAGTACACAGGTAAAAGCGCAGTGAGCTTTAGCCTTTGTGATTTTTAGGAGAACAAACACTGATAAGCCTGTTTGCCGCAGTGAGTTATTTCATGATAGCAATCATGCTCAGTTCGAACACTCGGTCGTGTGCTGCAATGTTTATAGAGCGCACTGGTCCGTTGCCTCAGTTCAGGGAGAATATCCTGAATATGCTGCTTACTATAAACTACTATATAAACTATATACTATTTTCATATCTGTCCAGTCTTTAATGTCGAATTAAAGGAAGTACATATGAAGCCAGGCACTAAAATATAGAGCTGAATCACTTAAAGACACACGAGTTCTTGTTTTTTTCTAACTATGGAAGCAAGTAATAAAATTCTGTAAGCGGAGTATCAACGTAACTACAGTTTTATAAGTGGAATAATGTGGTACGAAATATATAAACATACTAGCTGTGCTAGTTTTCAGGTTTAAGAAAAAAATCACTATACACACTTACATCATAAAATTTGTACGATAAAATATATTTAAAAACAAGTTATGTGACATTTTGAGAAATTTATAAGTAAAACATGCCAACCATACTTCTTATTCTCTGAAGACGGTAATTCGATTTCACTTGGTCTAGCCGAGCTCTGACTCTGTCTTGATGACAGTCGGGGACGTGGTTTACGTCCATTGTGTTACTTCAGCTTTCGGAAGTGGACCGTGTAGAATGTTGAGTATGCATCAACGTTTCAGGAATACTGCACTTATTTTCAAGGTCAGTGTGTAATGGAGCGAGTTCTGGAACCCTTGTAAGGGGTAGGCAGTAGGTGTCTCCCAAGCACTTATTTTCAAGGTCAGTGTGTAATTGAGCGAGTTCTGGAACCCTTATAAGGGGTAGGCAGTAGGTGTCTCCCAGATATCGTCCACTAAACGTTTACTTTGAAGACGGAAATTTCAATGCTTGCCGAGATGTTATTAAAAATTAACATTCTTCACGTCCTACAACCGAAAGCCGAAGTTACACATCGAAATTCAGCCGCGAAAACCTACGAACAACACTTATTCTATTTTAAATTAGCCCTCTGTACTTTTACCTGCTCCATGACTGAAACCAAAAGCACATGTTTTTCTTAATGTCAGCTGAGTTATCTAAGCTCAGTTGTAATTTCTCACTAGACGACAACTTGTGTCGAATTTTAGGGTCTATTCCGGAATAGAGAAATAGAACTTATTCTTTATCTTCATCTGCATCGCTGTGTCACATCGAAAGTCTTGTTCTTTGCGACTGAGCTATGGTGTGCATTGGAGTAAAAAATCCCTCCCTTACGCTCGGTGAAATGGAAAACTTTGAGCTTCTCAGCAATCAACACTTAGGCAAGGGACTTAGATGCTATCGAGAAAAAGAGAGTAAAGTGTTTTTTTGTACAAAGTTATCGAATCATTGAAGTAAAAGCGGCGTTTAGGATACCAGGTGCCATTAACTGCCAGAGCAACGCTGCTCCTGATGTCTTCAATTTGCATAGAGAGATTGAAGAATATCACTCGGCGTAAATGAGAACTGAATGCTTCTTTGCTTTAGTTTTGGTGCAAAACGAGAATTAGTATCAAATCTGTTTGACGTTTTAGTGTGTAAATCTACTATTATGACGTCTATCCATCTCAAACTAAACATAATTAAAACTGATGAAAAGTATATTTTCTCTGTGTTTTACACCAAGTTCAAGAATCTCTATTTAGACAAAAATTACTTCTACTAAAATTGCATATAGGTTAGTCTACATATAAAATTTGAAACACGGTCCAATTGTTATAAAACAAGAACTGTTATAAAGGCATAAACAAAAATAATTAATGAAGTAATAACATAAGAAGGCGAACCTGAAGGTACGAGCTGTACATTCCTTCGAAACATTGATAACCACTTACAAAACCGTACGGCGTCACAACCCAGAAGACCAAAATTTAGATACAGGTAGTACGAGCAAGTTAAAATTTGTCGCTGAATGTAGATTAACCGATTATAAAGAGATATTATACGAGCACATGAAATAAAGTCATCCTAACTGGAGAAAAGTGTGTACATAGTTGCAAAGAATTCGTGAAGGTGGGGGGTAAAAACTACTGCTTTAAATTAAAGGTGAACACTGCAACTTAATGAAGGGAAATTCGAGTAAAACACTGAGCAGGAAGGAAACAATGCAAAACTAATGCAACACTGGAACGAACATAAGATAGTGGTCTGAAGTTGCAGTAAATTCAAATCTCAGTCATATTTGAAACAAAGTCGCTTATCAAACTGAGAGCAGATATATGTGTGCTTTAAACATTTCGATTTGCGAACGGAGCTGTTTGGATGTACGAGAGACCTACCTGTGAAAGAAACCCTCTCGCGTTCGATTCTAGGAAACGCCTGCATTCTGCAACTAGAATAGCCCGCGCATCACTTATGACGGAGAAGTAGTCTATACATTACGGCGTTACGTAGTTTCATTGTTAGGTCGAATTCTGCTGGAGCCTGATCCCGGGTTTTCCGTTGTCCTGAATCTTGGAAACTACTTCCCGGGACGCTTAAGTCGCGAGCGTAAAATATTAAAAACAAATATCTTAGATATATCTTATCTGAAGACGACCTCAGAGCCAACTGATGAAGCATCATGTGTATTAAATGTTTTAGACAGTGAAAGCACAACTGGTCACCTTAAAAAGACCAGTCCAAAATTTCAGACAATGAAAGTGTGACTCCTTCGTTGTCATTTTTATGTAATATTTTCTTAAAATGATTTTGTGATCTTGGCATGTGTCATTTGGTGTTTTGCTAGGAGAAAAACAAGTAATTTGTGATTATTACACCCAGCCCATTCCAGCATCATGCTTCTATTTGTGTTTCTGGAATTTGATAATGAACCATGATCCAACGGTATGGTTAAATGTGGAATTGTGAACCGAAACAAGTTAATAAAGGAATGCATAACTAACTAATAAAAAGTATTTCGAAATTAATGTAAATTTTAATTATATAAATATTTACAACACTTTGCATAACCGTAACTTTGTTTAAAGCTACGAACTTATGTCCTACAGCAAATAATACGAACCCTTGAGCTCTGACTAAAACTCATTACCTGTAATTGTGGCTTAACGAACATCTCAAGGAGTGATCCTGTTATAATAACTGACAATAACAATTCCTCGTCACATCTTCAAACTTCCTAATCAGATTAAAGTTAATTCAAATTTGAGACCCCCCATTCTCCATTCACATAGGGCTCCAGTGAATCTACGGAACGAGGACGGAGTTTCACTAAGAAGAAGAAGATAAAACATGAAAGGACGAATATTCATTAAAAAATGTTTAGTTAGCATTTTCAGTAAAGGGATGAAAGGTACTCAGTGAAAAAAGTTCTTTTGCTTCAAGACCTTTTTTTTGTAACACAGTGCTTGACTTGTGTTACTACGCAAGCTTCCTGTAAAGAAATTTATTATGAGAACCGGAACTGTAGAACAGAATGCTGTTCGTTACGAAGTGAAACATATGAAGAAAACGGTTGTGTTGAGCGAAAGCAGTTAATTCCCTTTTCAAAGAAACACTAAATATGAAGTTCGCATAGAATATTAAAACACTTTAATTGATGTTATCGTTTGGTTACACTGTCAAGGAAACTGCACGCAAGATGCAGTTTTAATATGAATCGTAACAGACTTTGTGTAGCAGTTGATCATACATGGAAGACTTCGGTATTACAAATTACGTTGACTGTGGTATTCTTTTTGTGACGCAGTGTAATGTTGAAAGCAGTGACCAACGTTTCGGAGAAACTTATCGGCTCCATCAAGAACTCTCCGCATTTATTTATCTCTGTTTCTTGGTATTTAGACCTCAACACATATATAAACGCTCCCGTGTATCTATACACGATAAACGGTACTTGGGATTTTGTGGATATATGCATATATTTATGCACACACTCTGAATTTTGATCATGTGTAACAACAAAAACAAATAATAATAATTTTCAAACACTTTATAGTTAATGACTTAAAGAAAACTATTTCAATGGAAGATATTCGTAATTCATAGGAGAATAGCAGGGGAATCAATAAACAGATAAAATACCTATATATAACAAATTTTCGTTGACCTTTACAAATTACATAACGACTACAGTTTACAGTACACGAATAACGTGCAATAAGAAACAATTCGTTTATAAATTTGGCAATATTAGGCGCGTTAATGTTAATCGGATGCTATTAGTAATTACTATTAATTGCTTGACGCAACGGATTTGTAACATGTAGCTATATGGCATCGTATAATTACTGTAAATAACATTGTTTCGGCATGTGTGTGACAGAAAGGCTTTGTTACAACTACCATATTGATCCTTTATCATAGCCGCTACTCCTTTCCTCTAATTGCGTTTTCACTTCAAAACCAATTTCCCTTTCAGTTTCAGAATCATGCAGTATTGGACGGTACTCATTCCGATAGCATTAGTTAGACCTACTGTGCGCTACATTGGCTATGTCCCATTACCCACTCACAGATGCACACTTCAAAGCCTAGGAAACCTCCCACATGGGAGGAGGCCAAGGCCCAGACTCAGGCCATTGGATGGATGGATAGTGCTTGGTGCAAATTTTTTTGTGTGGGGGGGGGGGGGGGGGGGGAATCAAAAATCTGATAAAGCTTCACGGAAATTCAAATTTGTACGGACATCATGTGGGGATCGAGATAAGGGCCTGCTACATGCAGCTATTCCCTCTTCCCTTCACTAGTAGCGGGCCTCTTTGTGTTCATCGCTTTCCTGTTCTAGCAACACCTACAGAAATGCTATCCACAGCCATTTTATCTTTCGGAAATCAAGAGCTGCGTTTGGGATTCGTGACCAGAGTACACTGGCTTGATTTACTGCGGTGTTCGTAACAGTGTTAAGAAGAAACGCGTTAAATATTTCATTACTACGACAAATAAAGGGACAGACAATTTATTTTAAATCACGTAATTCTATGAGCATTTCATGTTTTGTTTCAACCATTTATGTTTATTTGATGCCATAATTTGGAACAATACAATAATTGTAATTTAGCAAATTCATTTGTCAGTAAACCTGCTCTCAAAAGCTCCTAACCTGTGTTCTTCACTTAAATGTGCAGATCAAACTCTGCACCCATATGAAAATAAGTCAAAAGTACAGTTTTATATATTTTAATCTTCACGTTTTTCGATAGCAGACGAGAATACGAAAGATTCTGACAGTAACAAATATTTCTGGAATTTAATATTCTTTTCATGTCTTCGAAAATAATATATTGATTTGTCCCCGTCATACCAAGCTATTTTAACATCGCCACATATTTTTAAGGATTTAGATACCTTTGTATCCTGCATTCTGGTGACGAGGCACGAACATTTCTTCGCACGCAGTCTCCTGTCTGTGCGTTGGTGCGTTTGGCAGCAATCTGGCTTCCATCCCTATAAAGATGTTTAATTTATACACTTTTAATTTACATTCAAGAAATGTTATAAATTGTATAGTTTCAATGCGATTTGCAAAGATGATGCCGAAATAAACTATGTTACTATCCACTACTCAAAACATAAAATGTTTAATTCCCGCAATACTAAGGGCAATGTATAGTTGCATATAAAAATTGCTTTCAGTTGCACTTATCGATTGTAATATGAAATTTTTACAAGTGCGGCTAGTTCCTCTCGCTATTGGTGGCTCGCTTTATTCAATAGTTGTGAGAACGGTGGTTTTCTTACCGGATTTTGCTGAACAAAGGTATGGCATGATGTATAGGGTTGAAACACGGCAAAGGGCGGTTGGTGGGAATGACAACATCGAGAGGCTAATGGAGCGGAATCCGGAGAAACCCAAGAGCGACAGGGAGTTGAAAGTCGTCCGCGCGACCAACCTACACTCCTCCATTACCCATAATGCATCGCGACTCTTCTGACCGCCTACTGAGACCACCATTAGAACCCTAAGGTTCATACTACACATTCACCTCAACAGCCCCACCTTAACCCGTTTGAGAACCGTGTATTTACAGCAACAAAGAGCCATTAATGCAAAAATAGTAAGCACTTTTAATCTAAATATATAGTCAAATGTCAAAGAGAGCATAAATTGAACCGCACACCGTAAGCTTGTACCACACTGAAACGAGGACGCAACAGCAATGCACTTGAAGGAGGCACAGAAATCTCTCGCGACATAATTACAGAAGGACCATCCATATTATGGTAGATTTCACGGACCAAGTGTAAGGAATGAATAATAAATACGACGAAACAGTATTAATTTAAAACTTGATACAAGATATAAAACTGAATACAAAAAACACAAATTCATAAAGTCTGCTTCTGCATTTCACATGTCAGATCTATGTAAGATCTGAAGTTTCCACAGCGATGAGTATGAAGATTTCATCAGGGCGATTCATCGCCCTGATGACGGAGGCAGTATGACCTCTGAAACGTTGGGTAACATCGACCAGACTACACAGCGCAACAACACAGGAGACAGAAATCTTCATACTCATCGCCCTGATGACGGAGGCAGTATGACCTCTGAAACGTTGGGTAACATCGACCAGACTACACAGCGCAACAACACAGGAGACAGAAATCTTCATACTCATCGCCCTGATGACGGAGGCAGTATGACCTCTGAAACGTTGGGTAACATCGACCAGACTACACAGCGCAACAACACAGGAGACAGAAATCTTCATACTCATCGCCCTGATGACGGAGGCAGTATGACCTCTGAAACGTTGGGTAACATCGACCAGACTACACAGCGCAACAACACAGGAGACAGAAATCTTCATACTCATCGCCCTGATGACGGAGGCAGTATGACCTCTGAAACGTTGGGTAACATCGACCAGACTACACAGCGCATCAACCCAGAAGACAGAAATGTTCAAGTTAGATCTACATTCAGTTTCTGGAAATCAAAAAGCGAACAGGAGAGTTTTTATCTATCAGCTAAGGAGGGGATATCAACAATAAATATCGCAAAGGATTAGGCTTAAATATCAGTTAGTGAATCCTGAAGGTGCGTCTAGTCTCTTTCTGGCGTTCAGGATCTCTTTGCATTATTAGTTTACATTTTAGCGCCAAATTTTCTAATCAACATATCTTCATTTGGTTTATGCACATTAACGATTTATATTTTACAACCTAAAATTTCACTAACATTATTTAATAATATTAACTATTTGAAGCACTTCGTTTGTGATCCAGTCTTGTAGAACCCAGTAGAGATTTTAGAAGACAATTTGTGCTGTTTATAGACTGTGTCGCTTCTCTTAAATATTATATCTCATCACTATGTTCGTTACATAATCTTATCTACTTGTCCCCTCTATATAGTAAGATAATATGTCATAAGAAGCTCAATTAAAATGTTTATACTTGTCCTATGGTTCTATTGCCTGACGCAATTTGCACTCTGAAATTTATTCTTGAATCTTTCCATAGATTTGGTTTGGGTGATAGAAAACAAATGAAACCTTTTAAAAGTTATGCAATAATAATTATTTTGTATCATAACAATTGGGCCATTACATTATTCTGTAGTAAAACGTACGTAAACACAATTGCAGATTTCATGTTTTAAGTTTAATTTTGTCGTTACCATCACAAAGATAAATCAGTTTATGGTGTACACATTTCTTCTAAATGTTGAATTAAGATCTGTTACAGTTGCAAAGTCCAATACTTAGCTCTTTTTACGCAGTTTCTGAAACGCGTCTCTTTGTGACGCTTTATAAGCTTTCACAACGTGTTTAGTAAACCAAAGCGACGGTGGCTTGTAGATTATGTCTCGCAGTTCTGCATTCCTTTTTCAGTCATGCAGAAGATATGCAGATGTCCACAATAAAATTCCACCAGGCAAGGTAGAGTTTTTTATCTGGTATTTAGTCGACAGAAATTGAATGAATGGAACGTGATGTGTTCAGGAGTTCGCTTCCTGTACTCTTAGTGTTTATTCTTACTATCCACCTACAAATTAACGCACTATCTGTATTCATAGCTAGGACTTAATCCTAGACCAACTGTACGGACTTCCTTTAACTTTGTATTTGGATTATAAACTAAATCAAACTTAACTTCGGTTCATAACAATCACACCTTTTAAAATGTGGCTGAAATTGAACTTCATTAATATTTATTACTTTAAGAAACGATTACTACTAATAATTTACACACGACATAAAATGCAAACCTCGTTAAGATATAAAATATCCACGCGAAGAAAGATACGTCTTTGTAACAAAATACGTCGATAAACAATATCCAACTTTGTTGTTCTGTGATTAAATTTTAAAAATAATTTTGTATTAATAACAACAGATTTATATTTGCTACAGATGAATATCAAGGTTAATAAGCCATGAAAAATTGTTAAAGAAACGATTTTGGAAACCTCCAGTAAGTGCTTACCTTTCCAAATCTCTGCCCACAGAAAAGGGTACTAATACCACTTACATTGTAAAGTATGACACAAACAATCATAGTGTGAATTACTTTTTAGAATCACGTATCCAACAATTCCAAGCTCCCATGCTATTCTCTCAGTAATTCCTTCAGTTTTCAACAAGTAATCTGTGCGTGTCCAACTATTACGGTACACAGACCACGGGCATACCAAAGAGTTCCCTTGATTATATTTGTGAGTTGGCCGTGTTTCTTAATAACGTCACCGTCCACAGAAAGAAGACCAGAAGACGGAGATGATAAAGACTGAAAGATGCCGATGGAATAGAGGAAGAGGAAAAACATGCTTTTATCACAGGCTTCTATTCTGGTCTGGAAGTGAGCTTCTTTTTAACTCGATGAAAAAGAAAAGAATAGGGCGGGTGATATTGAGGATAGGAGATGGGTTCAGGTCACGGGAGATTGGGTCCGAGAGTAAAGACTAGGTCCATTACGTTTCTGTGCTACTGGATGCTATGTGTGAGTCTGAGGAAAGTGCGAGAGGTTGTGGATTTCGTGCAGGGTCGCCTCCTTACCGAGTATATCCTTCACATGGCAAAGTTTGGTGCCCCCCCCCCACCCAAAGCCACCCATTATTACTCCACTACTTTTCAACCTGCAGTGAATTAGTGTAGATGCTCTCAGCCAAATTGTAGCCTGGGGCAGGTCAACAACTGAAAGACACACGAGCAAGTCATCACCTAACAGAATTCGCCTCAGGATTTGGACGTACCTCAGAAGTAATAGCAATCTCAGACGCGAGACAGAAAACATAGCTTCTATTATAATTTGCTTCCTGGACGACTCTTAGTTTCTCAGAAAGGACTGTGCTTCACAGAGTTAGTTAAGAAGTAGCTAGATCTTACTTAATAATAAAATAAACTTGTATGTGACAGAGAGACATTAACAAATATAAAAAAAGATTAAAGCAGTTTTATTATTATACATAAAGATACTTAAGGATTGTCAGTTTACACCGTATACAAATCACAGTTACATTTCACTTTAATTCGACGTACTATCGGAATATTTTAAACTGTTCATAACTTTGGTAAAAAGGCACCGTATTATATGATTAAGAACTTCACTGAATTGCTTGCCACTCGGTACAGAATGAATTCCGCAGTACGGATAAAGGATGTGAAGTTTGACTGCAGAACGAAGAGGGAGGGGACGATAGAGCGAACATTCAACTGACCAAAGGTTTCTACTGGACGTAAAGAGGATTAAATTTTATAGTATGCACACGCGTTTCCAAATGTTACATAACAAATCTCACAAACACATATCGTTAAGACAGATTGTTTAATCTTGGCACTTTTCTGTCGTTGCTTGATACTTTGAGGTAGCCATGTGCATTTGGAGTGTCATGACGTCCTCTGTAGGGACGTAGCAGAAGCATACAACGTTTCCTGCCTCTCAGGAACGGAATTTACTAGCTGCTACAAATACTTTGCAAACTGACATGACGACGAGAACATACATATGATTCTGTTTTTTGCTGGAAAATGTGGGAGCTTATGACGAGTTAATTGTAACAACGAGACGGCATTCATGTGGTTTAAAAAATAAAACAGGTAAAGTAATCATTAAGTCAAGAACAAAGGGGAGAGAGTAAGACATGTGGAAAGAATAAAGAGAGAGAGAGACGAATTAACTTTCACTCTTATATGCGACTGAGTAGACTGGGACAAAAATTACTAATTTCTCTCTCTTGTAATATATTTACCTAAATAAATCTTAATGCAAGTAAAAGCTGTAATAATATTTACTGGCCACTGTCAAGATAACACTTATTAGTAGAAAATGGAAAATCGTTGTATCAGATAACAGATTATCCAACTATTATTATTCACGTTTGTATGCTAACAGCAGAATAATTCCGTAATCTCACGCCGTTGTATAGTCTGCATATGAAGTTTCCCATCATCATTTCGCAGTAATTTCCACGAGACACATGTGACTGATCGCTGGGTTCCATCAGATTGTAAAGCATTTGAGCAGATGGCCTCCAACCCATCAATCAGTTTTCTCGTAAGCCGTCTCTCTAATTATTCAACCAAGCAGACACTGGGAAGGCAATAACAGTGTACTGGATAACTAGATAGCTCTAGATGACTGAAATGATTTAAAGTGATCCATGTTTGTGCTTGTCACTGAAGAATATTATTTGTCAGCGCCTTGTCTTCATTGACTAACGTTTTATTCTTACATTTATCATTCTATTTCCTCACCGTGGTTAAGCGAGAAATAACATATAAAACTTAGTTTATCTACGTCTCATTGCTTTCGCTTTTACTTAAATGTAAATTTTTATGGAATAAATAAGGTTATCACGGTGGTGAGTCCGAAGATGGCTGTCTTTCTAGTCTGCTAGAAGTTTACGGAAGTTTCAGAGGTCCTTGTTGCCCCCATCATCAGGGCGATGAATCAGAAGACAGCTATCTTCAGACTCACCGCCGTGAAAACCTTGATACCTAAAAAATTCTGAGTTGGTGCCACATTCATCCATTACTACATTACACATTTGATTCAGACTATAAGTCTTTAGAGTAATTCCTAATCATTTGAAAAAGCGGTCAATTTTAATGAATTACAATGTTCTACTAATTTGATAATTAAATACTTTTAAGTATTACATTAGTATTACATTACATTATTAGGGTTACATTGTCTAAGATAACTGCAAGAACTAAGTGTTTTGTTCCGCATTCAGTGACGTATGTATTGAATCAGTTTATAAATTAATTAAGAACCCGGCATGTTGGTGAATTATTAATGCGTGCATTTAATCAATGGGGAATAAAAAATTGTTTAGGTTGCAAAGTACCTAAAAGAAAGCACAGTAAATTTTATGAGTCAGTTCCCTTTTAAAACAATTTCACAGTAACTCTGAAGATTCGTTATAGCCATCACTTTGACATGTAATATTAAGAAAGACTTACAGGTACAAACAAATTAAACCTTAGTGCTAAGTGTAGTACATGATAAATTGGAGAAGGATATGTTGAATTATTCGTTGTGTTGGAAACTACAATCATCTATCACTATAAAGACGTTTAAATATTTACTTTAAGGTAAAATGACCTAAGTATGTTTTATTATTAAATATGGTTATATATTGTTTTAAATGTGTGTAACGGCCTGTATATCTGTAAAACATAACAAAAAATAATGTTTAAAATCACCAAAAGAATAATTTGCTTTTTATGTGTCCACAACCAAGAGTTCCAAAAAAATAAGCTCATTATCTTCGTACTATCCGTTTGAATGCATATCAGAATTTGGGAACCTTTAAAATGATATTTATCTAATGCGATACTAGGAAGTTTTACTAAAGAATGTCAACACATTCAGTTATTGGATAAGAAACGAGGACTTCACATGAAGACTCTCATGTGCCTTTGCGGGCGGAAGTAGCTGTTTGGGAAATACTTACCGGGAATTTTTGCTGGATCTGCAGTGTGGGAAATCTAACGAACTAGAACTGTTACAGTATTTGGTGCGGAAATTTAACTTGGATATTGATAAGAAATATTTAGAAGTCTTGTCGGTAATCTACTAAGCTTACTCACTGATTTGAAGTCTGGAGACGAAGTAAAGTGGGAATAATATTTCTATACGTTTTTGTATATTCTTCCCGGGAGATGGAAATGAGGTGCTGTGTTATCTCCTCTACCTACCAACATAACAGTGAATTTTGTTCATTATAACAATTATTCTAAGGCACTTAGGTGGAGGACGTTTAACAAAAGTGTAAAGTTTGTTAGACTTGATACTGTGGAAAATCTAAACCTAACCCTACAACACCAATCTTCTGTTCGGACAAAGCATGGGCATACATTCGTGAACCAGAAGAATTCAACCTAAAAACAATTTCGAGTAATTAAGCAACACCTTATCGACAGAAAAATGGGAGGGGGGTATTTTGGCAGCAAATACGAGACATCTCATTTAATTAACTTCACTTGTCCCTCCCCTATCCACAACTCATGCACTGAGAAATCTTAACTCTTTGTGGGGAAGGTGACAGGAACACGATAATTGGGACCAGAGGAATCGAACTGACTTCAACACATTTTCTTATTTATACAAAAAAGAAAAGCGGGTTAGTTAGACCTTCTTTCTTAACACTGCCAATTTTACACCTTTTATTGAGTTTCTGTTCTGGTTTCAACTTCTCATTTCTTTTTAGATCGGACAGATAGAACGCGAAATAAGTAGTGGCAGATTAAAGATTACTGTAGTCAATAGAACGAAAAAGTATCACATAATCCTTTCAGTCCACGAAAGGCGTAATCAGAGCAGGGGGTGTACTCGAAAACCAATAAAAGCCTTTTCTTGCTTGTGAACCACGCAATCCTCTTCTCTCCCCCCCCCCCG
>NW_019059605.1:2531099-2564710 GCF_000696155.1 Zootermopsis nevadensis | reverse complement strand
CCATCCCCCTCCCCCCCCCCCCCCCCCGACCAGTGTGGCCAAGCAGTGTCCAAATCAGGGGTGCCAATTCATAAAATGCTCAAGTTCGGCCTATCTTTCTGAAGATAATCGTATTCACAAAAGACTTGCTGTTCTAATGTTTTCAGAAAGTCTAACCCCGTGATGTTATTGGAGTTTATGCTGAAGGTCGGTAAATTCATCACGTGAAATACTGTGTTTGATTGCTTATAAGCTCAGTAATAATGACACGAAAATAATTAAGGTGATCAAATGGGATGGGAAACATGTAGCATGCATGGGGGAGAAAATGACTGTAGAGAAAATTGTACGTGGAAAATTTGAAAGGAAAAAAACAGCTTAGGAGACACTGTATTGAATGGAAGGATAATATTAAGAAGGATCTTAATAATAGTTCGTGAAGGTAAGATTAAACTAGCGCCCACTTTTGAATATCGTAATGACTCTTCGGATTACACTAGAGGCGGCAACTTTTTTGGAGATATGAGCGACCATCACCTGTAGAACAAGTACTCTGCTCCACTGAGTTATTGGACAATAACGGTACCTGAAGTATTTATTAATTCCACCAATGTATGTTATAAACAAATGTCAAATTTGTTAGGCAGAAAGCAATTTTTGTCGCGCTGTTATGGCAACCCCTGATCTATCGATTGCGTATAAAGTTACATTGTATAAGGCAGCAGTTTGAATGAAGCAGGGCGTCGATTACACTAACGTTGGCCGATAATACTTGTGCCTGAGAAGTTGTTATCTGAATCAGATAGCAACACACTTTGAGTCCTCCAGAACATTCTCCAAATGTAATAGTCTTCATGTATTAGTCTATTAGGCCTTACGACTGCAAACACTTCCTACATTTTAAAATATGCAAGTTGTCAGAGCTCTTCTCTTCACAGCACTTACGTTCCAAAGGTGCTTAGTGCCTACAACAATTCGAATTCGAGTAATTAACCAACTAGCTTTCCGGTAGCAGAAAACTTTTCTTCGACACCAAAGCCTGATATTGGACACGATCCTAGTCAATTTCTATCCTTTTCTTGTCCTCAAAGCTTAGGACCCTGTGAGTGACAGTTTTCCCAATACGTTTTACCACAAAAATTCGCACTTCTTGTTTGCTTCACGTACCGCGTCCATCTTACAAACACTACATCAGCTGCATAAATAGTCACGTTTCGGCAAACGTAAAGCTATTTATGTAATTTATCTGAGCCAGATATTTTCCGAGACCTTTAGAACGTTTGTAACTTTCGATCTTCCATCAAAGTCAGAGATTATGTTCTAGTCGACAGTTTGTGTATGTCAACTACTGTTTCGAAATATAACTCTTTGATTACTCAGTCACAGTGCTTCAATTCAGCAGCAATGTATACGTCCCATAGAACTTCATGTCAGTTGTGAGAAAGCAAACAGTTTTGGACATCCCTATGTTTCTCCTAAACCCTTCAATAAACCATTAGCCCAAGTGCAACTCTTGTATTGTAAGCTAAGCCTTTCCCAACAATGGAATATCCCTCCATATATCAAACGACAACAGACGCAAAAACACTTTGCGGTTATCCGTTTTTCTGGATGACGTATGAAAATATATACGCGATAAAACCATGGTTGTTGGGATAGAAATAGAAAAACATGGCATATCATTGTAAGAAACAGAAAACAAAAGCAAGGTAAGGATAGGAAATTCCTTTGTATTCCTCCGAATGTCCCTGTTATATAAAAGTATTTCCAGTGTATGGAACATTTTGAATACAAGGAATTGTTAAAACGAAACTATTCCTTTCGTTTGATGCAATTGATTTTACTTCTTGCAAAAGTGCTACAGAGTGCACAGGGGTATGTCATAGGAGATTCTAACGAATGCATGAGAATTCAGTTGCTATCTGAGTTCTTTATATTTCGACATAACATCTCGCAATGTAAGGCGGGTTTCAAAAAAGCAAAACCTCCACAAACGACGTCTGTCTCCCCATAACTGTCTTCGAAACAATTTGATAATTTACATAAAAATAAATGACAGTTCGAATTCTGCATGTCTATGACAATTTATACTGATTAATAGAATTTTCCGTAAATATTGTCTGCTGAAAACTAAAATTAATAGCGATTACTTGAAAGTAGTTAAAACGTGTTACTTCTGGAGACTAAGTAATTAGCTAAGCATTCTGTACTAATGAACCAACTTAGCAAAAAAGCTAACAACGTTCTACTTGACAATTTGAGGAATGCGATTAATTTAATCAGTGTTAAGGCGCTTGGGTAATCAGACAGATCACACGTATCGAGTTGATTTTCAGACGCTCACAAGACCGAAGCAGATTCACCACTGTGCTTCAAAGAGTCAAATTATGAAAAGGGAGGAACTTATGGTACTTCAACAACCACAGCCATGATTTTTATATTTTCATATTATATATTTATTGTCTGAAATAACTTTTTATTATTTTATTTATATTGTAAAAGTAATGTGTTTCCTACGTCTATATAAGCTATATATAATCTATATATAATTAAAACTAAAGAACCACTAACTTTATACCGAGTTTCCGCGATTCGCAGGTGTTAAAGATTATGGTATATAGAACATTACAACGAAAAGACAAATGTCATATTTCCTGTCATTTTCTGTGTAGTATAAATAATACAATGATGAAGAATTAACTATCCAATGTTTACAGCTGTTGAAGAACTTTTTGATCGCCCTGTTGATCCTGTGATATGTCACAGAAGATTAGAAGATGAGAGCCTGTAGTCCCAGGATGCAATATAGAACTTCGAAACACATTTTTTTTTATTTTCAGTGACCTTAATAAAAAAGAAGATATATACTGAGAACAGATTCCCATCTAAGCACATTATGGGTACAGTCAATATCATATGTTTGGTAATAAAGTTATTGACAAATGACATAGCTACAAAAAAGTTTTTAAACATATTACGGAAGATTGAGAACATTTGAAATATTATTCAAAATTTAAGCCTATATATACCACAATAAATAAAATAACTTCTATGTGAAAAAACTGATAATTTCTGGTGATACTGGGTTTCACGAGACTAGCCATTAGTGAAACTATGTAGATTAAAAAGGCGAAATGTGAAACAAAGCTCCACCAGTGTAATTGTGTAAACCAGAAATTCAGGACAGAATGTCAGCAACACGATCAAACAAGGAGACTTTTATTTATGATCATAAGAAAAGTAAATTAAGTATATAATATTACACGAACCACATTGGCTTAGGTCCCTCAAAACAATGAGAACACTGATATAAAATGACTAGGCCTATAAAAAATAAATATTTTCATATAAGATTTTAGACAAAGTAAGAAATACAATAGAAAGTAAATAAATACACTGAGGGAGAAAAACGTAAGTAAAGAAATAAAAACTAACATTTCTTGAAATATAAAAGACTTTCAAGTATGGAGAAAGTTCTATGACGTGTGCATAAAATCGATTCGGTTTGGAATCTCTGCCTTTGAAGCCGAACCTCTGCATACTACATACTCGTATTTAAGGACGCAGTGCTTACCGCTTAGTTAACACAGCACTTCACAATTAGAGATCAATTGGTTAACGGTGTTTAAGGAAGGAAGTATACAGAGAGAATCACAAAAATGAAACCAAAACAGTTACCGACTGTTAAAGCAGATGGAACGTATATATATCACTAAATTTTGACGAAGATTTCTGTCTTCTGGGTTGTTGCGCTGTGTAGTCTGGTCGATTCATCGCCCTGATGACGGAGGCAGTATGACCTCTGAAACGTTGGTAAATATCGACCAGACTACACAGTGCAACAACCCAGAAGACAGAAATCTTCATACTCATCGCCATGATGACGGAGGCAGGATGACCTCTGAAACGTTGGTAAATATCGACCAGACTACACAGTGCAACAACCCAGAAGACAGAAATCTTCATACTCATCGCCATGATGACGGAGGCAGGATGACCTCTGAAACGTTGGTAAATATCGACCAGACTACACAGTGCAACAACCCAGAAGACAGAAATCTTCATACTCATCGCCATGATGACGGAGGCAGGATGACCTCTGAAACGTTGGTAAATATCGACCAGACTACACAGTGCAACAACCCAGAAGACAGAAATCTTCATACTCATCGCCATGATGACGGAGGCAGGATGACCTCTGAAACGTTGGTAAATATCGACCAGACTACACAGTGCAACAACCCAGAAGACAGAAATCTTCATACTCATCGCCATGATGACGGAGGCAGGATGACCTCTGAAACGTTGGTAAATATCGACCAGACTACACAGTGCAACAACCCAGAAGACAGAGATCTTCATACTCACCGCTGTGAAAACCTCAAATCATACAAGTTTTGACGAATTTTAATCCATCATTAAGATTTTAACATTAAGGGATCATATCTTGCTGGAAATCTCATAGAATATAATTATGTTTCCGATATAATGGAGTGTTGAACACTGAAAATTGAATCTTTAGAATTCTAATGCAGGTGCGCACTTTGGTAGAAAGGAAGGAAGAGTAAGTAAAACTATGCGACTACGCTTGGAGCAAGTTGTAACAGTTCCCATGGAAAATGAAACCCCCAACCGTGGGGTGCCCCTCCCTTCGTTTCCCCCTCGAAATTTTCACCGCTTAGGCTTACTTGATAATCCCAAGTGGCTCGTACTTCCACAACTTACATAGCAAGGAAGTTTAATCGAGGGGAGGTGTGTGTGGGGGGGGGGGCTGGAATAGGCAAGGGAAGGATTGCTGCATACACATCCCCACAGTCTGTGTGTATGTCTGTATACACAAACACATGCAGCAAAATGCGACAAGAAACATAATGGATTTTGAACTTTACGAAAACTTTATCAAGCATGACAAAATTTGTTGCACGCAAACCATTTAGAATCTTTCGAATAAGAAAATACTAAATGTGAGCGCAAGGCGAAAAGACAAGAAAAAAAAATCATGGTTTTTTATAGTTATTGAATAAACAACACCTGTCCTTGGGTACCTCAAACACTGGGATCTCGGGTTAGAATACCTCTCGAGTCATAGCTCGCCATTAGCCGGTCTCCCATCGGAGGAGTCATACAGAATGCCTAAAAGACAACCAGCGTTTCAGAAGATAATTATAAATTAAAATAGGTTACAAGGCCAAATTCGGAAAAGTATAAGAAGACGAAGATTATATCATCAAGAAGGGAGTCGATTTACCTCTGTTAAATAGCAGAACAAAGTTAAGAATCGTTGCAGCCATGACATGGTCTATACTGTGAAGTTACAGAATGTTTACTAAATAATCTTTTTAATTATCTGAAATACGTTAATTATTGTCACGAATATTTAGAGATTGGTTATGCACAGAGTTCGTGTGCCTGAGTCTATTAGTTAGAATAAAATTCCTCCCGCTGAACATAACGGAAAGATTAGCTGTGACGTCATCTTTGTGTCCAAGTGTTTGTGCTTCTCGCCACTGTTTTTTTTATGTACAATACTTTTATAGCTGAGATTGTGATCTTTGTGTATTTTGTTCGCAATTATCACCACCGCCTCCTTCTCTATAAGATCATGTTCAAATTGTTATATTTGAAGGCCACGGAAGAACTTCGCCCCTTCTCCCCTGTGCTGTGTTGGTAGCTTTGCTACACTGCGAGTTCTGAACTGTCTCTAGTCGCCCGGGCTCCGCTGTTCGCGTTGTAACGCTTTCAGATCTTGTTTCGGCTTTGAAGCATGCAATTTGGTGACGGCTACTATAGCAACCAATTATTGTTGCCTCAAAGTACTGCCACTCTGGCATTTTGATGAACTTTTAGAAATACGTCAGTATATTTCGTCTCTATAAGTAACAAATCAATATATATTTTTAATTGTGTATAGTGGAATAAAGTGTACAATAGCCGTATAATCTGCTCATGAAACTGAATGGGGCGTGTGTCATTTTCATGTTATTGTAATTAACTACTGATTAATTAAAATAATTACGGTCACCGGCATTGCCACATCAACGTGAAGGTCATATTACTGCGAAGTAACAACAGTGAAACATTACAGAGCAAATTCTAAAAATAATAATCCTCTTTCCTATTCAGATTATAATATAAGACCGGGAAGTAGCTCATATAGAGTAAATCTGGTTTATGGTTGCTATAACAACGTGAAACAAAAATTATGATAAAGCGTAAAATAAAACCTTCAGGCTGCAAGATACCGATACGCACGTACGTACGTACGTAACTGCGGCAAAGCTGCTTCAATAGGTTTTCTTGTACAGAAAACAATGAAATATGGAACGTAATATCCGGTTACTCCCAGTTCAGAGGTGTTATTTATCGAGAGATCGGGCTGAATATGCAGGTTCTGTAATTTCTCTTGCAGATAAATCTTTTCAGTAATAGTGTATCATTAATATGCAACATGAACTACAATTATTTTGCCTATAAATATTAAGTTGTAAACAATTACAAGACTGAACTAAGATAACTGGCCCAGTCTGACTTTCGTTTTACGTGTTTATTCGTAAAATTCGTAAACTCTCTTGCTGCAATAATACTTTGAGCCAGCTTTCCGCTATTTTTGGACTCCTGCCTGTATTTCTTATTTTCATCAGCTTATAATAACGCGTATTGTGTTCCAACATAGACATATTTAATAACACTTTCTGCTATTTAATTTATACAACTGCAACTAAAGGAACACTGCCCTCTTATTAAAAATAACGCTGAACCAAGAACCTACCAATATACGTTAGCGACACATTCCTTACAAAATCAGTCATAGTAATGTTTTTATGAAGTCTCAACTAGGATTATGAAAATCATACGACAAGTTATGGTTCATTTTAGTTTCATCTTCATATGCATTTCTTTAGGATTCCTTAGTCTACGTCTTCACTGATCTTTTCATTATTGCTGTATCAACTTCGCGTTTATATTCTCTAGCCTACTTTGCGGATGCTATTTCTTTTCTTCTTTCAATGTGATTTACTTCTATCAATTTCGCTGCAGTCATTTGAATCTACGTCCCTCTTCGGTTACTTTAAACCTCCACTTTGTCACTGTAGAAGTCTGCTTCTTCAAACCTCAAATCTAAAAGTTTGTAACGATGGTGCGTTTTTAAAATAAGAAGTTTTCTGGAAGTTTTCCATCGTCTAATAATAAATTTGCATGACGTTTCGGAGATGGGACTCTATCTCCGAAACGTCGTACAATTTTATTATTAGACGATGGAAAACTTCCAGAAAACTTCTTATTCTTTAAACCTATTCTCTTCTTGTTTTCCTTTCTTTCTCTCTTAATGTATTTTGCTCTTACAGTTACTACTGAGTTTCTATTTCACTTTAAATCATTTGTTATATGAAAGAACACCAAATTCCTTAGCTACTAGCAGAAGTACATTCTGACGATCGCTGGCATATTGTCATTTAAAAATTACTGAAACTATTGTCCCGCTAAATGTTCCAGAAATAATTGTAGCTGAGTATAATAGTATATTTCAAATAAAATTTTGTAAGCGCAGTATGCAGCTAAAATCTGTATAGTCTGTGTGTATTAAACGTTCTGTAATTGAGGGGTTTGCACTTTTCTTTATTTTCAACAGACTCTTTCACCCGGGTGATCCTCCCCTCATAAACTAACTAACACAAATCAATATTGTGGTTCCAGTGGCTTTTCTCGGAGCGGATTGTGTTCTTTCTCACTCAACCAGAGGAAATTACAAATTTCAAAGAAAACACAAAAAAAAACACATATTCCTTTATTCTAAACTGATGTCCGAATGTCTGAAAATTTACATTTCTGTCCCTAAATAAAATAACAGACGTTCAATAATAATTACCCTTAAGAACTATGTACGCTTGCGCGAAACAGACTACCGATCATGAGAATTGTTAGATGCAGAAGAGGAGTGTTTATATGGTCATTACAGCAAACTATATAGCTGCAAATTCCTTATCAGCTTCACCATGGCTAGGATTATAACAATTTATACGTAATACTACTCACAGCTATTATCCTATTAATATGAGATTTCAAGAGCAGAATAAACTAGCAAATTTAACAGTGAAGCATGGACGTTCCTAGGAGTACACTGCAACATGAGTTACTAAGTCGGAGTAAATAAATACTGGAAGAACAGAGATTGCTTAACGATCCTTACAAGACAGACAAGAACAGCAGCAAAAGGTCTTTTTGTAATAAGACTTCATGCATTCTGCTATGAAGACCATTATGCTTATTTCCATTCAATACATTATGCCTACACAGAAAATATCAAATAATACTAGAAAATAATCTATAGACGGAGTTACCCATAATTTAAAATTATTCAGTTCTGACACCATACTTAAAATGAAAGGATTAAGTAAAACTTTTTAGCTGTAAAATTATATTTAATTACTTGCCAATAACCCTACTGGAGAAGACAACCAGCCAAGCACTGTATCTGGCGAGCGCAGTGTAAGCACAGGTGACCCGGTTGTTAATTAAGCCGCAAACTTGACTTGCTTTCTTTCCTGAACCCTGTGCTAAGAACGCAAGCACCAATCAGGGTCGAGTAATGAGTATACAGTCAGTCCAGCTGTGTCCATGTACCGTCTCATACAGACTTTAATGAAATGCCAAACAAACGGTAAACAAACAAGAGTCTACCCCATGACTACAACTTCCAGATCTCTGCCATACATACAGTATCAATATGGCAGTTCTGCGAACTTGTATTT
Source organism: Zootermopsis nevadensis (assembly GCF_000696155.1). Next base: position 2,555,981 of record NW_019059605.1, on the reverse strand, counting down.
TCAGACGATGGAACATGACTAATAACTAAAACATCTACAAACAGGCAGATGTTTAGAAAAGATTTACTTTTGTTATGGTAATCTTATATATAAAATTGAAATTAATTGTGTGTGTGTGTGTGTGTGTGTGCATTACTGAGCCCAGCGACGTAGAAAAGAATTTTATATTTTATTGATGCAATTTGAACCAACAGACAAAGTATAATGTGAAAACAAAATATATAGTATAAAACTAACGCATCACTATCAGAAAACTTCAGAATAGATGTTTATTAGATACTGGTAATTCTGTTACAAAAACTTTCCCCTAAAAAACTGGACGCACAGAGAAATGGTACCACGCTCAATACTTTGCACCTTCCATGTTCGTGAGTAATATCCGTTCTGCAATAAACGTGCATGTCGTAAATCCTTGTAATATAGGCCTATACAGTACAAACAGCGGCCTGCAAAAATAACTTTATATTTTTGAACTCCAACATGCAGGTTTAACATAGTATGGCCAGTACAATTCACGACTCATACTCTGCACACAAAACGTTTTTACAAATAACCAGTTTACAATGATTCTCGTCTTACGCGCCTTCGCTCTTCGCGTTTTTTTTTTTTTGCGTATTTACGATTATATTTCAGTATTATGATGACCATCAATATCCCATCCTCGGCTAAATTTTAATGACTATTGCGTCGAATCTTCTCCATGGCGATGATTGTATAGCTCGCGACTGTAATCTCGAGACTTGCGGGGTGAGGAAGTGTGGTGAAGGAGGAAAGATAGAGTCTGTATTTAACGCTACGGACTTCCTGCATTCCTTGCAAGTCTCAAGATTACAGTCGCGTACTGTACATTTCCTTTTTACGCATTCCAAATATGGTAGACCTATTACAACGTTTCTTCAACAGACACGCGGAGGCGAGCGTGGATTATTATTATATTATTATTTAGTGTTCTGTCTGACGACAGGTCCATATGAACAGGATCCTTCCATCCTTTTCTCGGACTGGGACCTGTTCATATACGTTCTTGGCAGATGATCCAGAAGTGGTTTACCATTGCCTTCTTCTGTGTGTGAATGGAGTAATTGTCGGGATGCCACGGAGGAAAACTCCGTGTTGCCTAGACCACGGCCTTGCCCAACACAAGTTATAAATTCGGGCACCGCCGGGAATCGAACCCGAGGCCCCAGGATTACAAGGCCAGCGTTCTAACCGCTAGACCACCGTGGCGTCGAGCGTGGATACAAGTGCATAAATACATATTAACTTACCTCCACTTGTTGAGGTGTGTCCATGTATGTACGTATATGGGCTATATAAAGTAATTTCGTTAAACAAAATTTTCCGCCATTCCCAAAAAGCAGGTTTAATGTTAGTGATTTAATATTTCATCCTCTAATAAGAATAAGCTCCTTGTTTAAATCAATCAAGAAGCTTTTGATTCAAGACAAGAATGTCGATACAGGTCTACAAAGTGACTTCATTTTGTTTCTTGTGTATAATATATATATATATATATTCAGCACAGTGTCTAGGTCCGCATATGCACAGAGGTGCGTGTATTTTGGATATTACTGCATCCAGTTTTGAATCTACAAAACACTAAGAATGAGATAAAATACGGTAATAATCGGCTTGCGTGAAATAAATGTGCTTCAAACCGAGCAAATGCTCTAAAAAGCCTACTTCCACTTCTGCCTTGCTGGTTTTCTCTCGTTTGTACACGTAATACTTTATATATATAAATCAAGCTGCACATATAAAAACTATGCATGGAAATTACAATCTCTCCATCACAGTTATAAACATGTTAACGTAATGTAGCTATACCTGACAATTACCGCACGTGAGGCCAGTAATAATTGGACATAATGGTTTTGACTGTGTTAGGAAGACTACTTAATATAATCTTGGTGCACACTTGGGTGTTTGTTGAATGGTGCAGTGTAAGATTTACAACGGACCCTATATTTTTAAGGCGAGGCATAAATTTGCATTGAACATTCAACTGACACCCGGACTGAACTTCCATTTTGATCGAATATATATGGATTTTGATGTTATTTGATGGAGTTCCTCAGATCCAAAACTTACATATTTATGCATTACCATGCACTATAAAAATGTAAAAAATTACAGTCCTACATACTATTCGAATGGGTCTTGATGTATTTTTAATATCCCTGAACATTTATTTACAAAGAAGATTCTACGTCAGGCTGTCATAAACAGGAAGAAGTGTTTACCCAGATTTTTCTAAAATTTAGTGAAAATAAGTGTATCAAGAAAACGTATAGTAAACAGGTGAGATTTCAGGTTCTACGACGGTAAGGGAAATCGTCCTGATGATGGAGGCATCAAAGACGTCTGAACTCCTACCAGACTCATGGCGCAACAACCCAGAAGACAGTCACCTTCGGGTAATATGCGATTTGGTTTGTACGGACCTCCACATAGAGAACTGAGTCTTCTGTATTCTGTGAGGAAAATCCGAAGGAACCTCTTAGACAGCTAACCTGGTTATCGTGACAGCAGATTCCTTAGAAATGCCCGAGGCCTCAACCAGTTCACAAGTCGTAATAACCAAGAGACTGTGCGCTGTGATAAACACGTCCTGCACAATTATATAATTCTTATGGCCAACGCTCACAGCGATTCTGGAACATGTAAGCACAGGAACTTACTGGCTCTCCACACGCCGTTAGAATCACAGAGGCTCATGAATATTTGCACCAGAAGCACAAAGTTTGCGTAGATTGATATTCTTTCTAAATCCCTTTATAAAATATTAGCCTCGGTTGTCATTGATAAGGTGCAGCTTATGTATTAAGCGATGATTTATCGGGTCTTTCGCCACTTCTGATTTTTTTTAAACTTCTATGGAGGAATTTTTATATCCAACTCTACTTTCGCGGAAGAAGATCTGAAAACATGGACACTTCACGCTGGCTTGAGAGAACAGATGAATGGGTCTGTTTCAAATTTAAAATTAGATTGAAATGCAATTCTATAAATAAAAGTTTCATCCATCGGGAGATAATTTAGTTTGTAATTGTTAAGTCAGTCATGACACAAAACAGTGACCTTCGTTCGATACAAATTAAAAGTAAACTGTACACACGCCACTAATGAGAGGGACGTTAGGTCAAATGTTGCCTTTACATAAACTACATGCTTTCCTAGCTAACAAGCAGAGAGATATAGGTAATTTCCAAAATATACGACATTTTTCAGTACCTCAAATGTTTTTTAGACTTTATCACTGGAGGATGTTAGAACACAATACGCAGGTCAGTGTCTTCCAGTTATATCTTACACTTTCTACATCAAGCGTGGAATGCTGATTTCGAAAGCAAAAACGTAAAATTAGGCACGTTTTCAGACTATCTTTAAACATCGGGTTATAATGACTGCAAGAGAACAACACGTAAATATGGCTCGCAATACAGGCACCAATGATTTACTTCTTACCAGACTTAACGGCGCAACAACCCAGAAGACAACAATATTTAGACTCACGGTTGTGAAAACCTCAAATCTTAGAAATAAAATTTATTAAAATTTCTTAGAAGTTGTGTTTATTAATTTTCCTAACATTCATAATACAGTCGATTTTGCAATTTACACATTAATGTAAGGATGAACCAATCCTTTTGCTTAATTCCAAGTAGTAGAACTATAAGCTGTAAAGTATTTGCTTGCACTTTTTGGACATTCACATTTTTACTGTACGTTGTACGATTATCATCACTTATCTTTGGCTGATGACTAAGTCGAGTTTACTGCAGTGAATAATCGCGACTGTTAACTTCGGTAACAAACTCGAAGACCACACGGCACCACAGCCCAGAAGACCACAATCGACATTTTAACAGCCGTGAAAATCACAAAAAATAAAGTTTTTTTCGTTATATGGTTTCCGATTTTCCCAACTTTTTTATGCGGTTGATGATTTTTCCCAACTTTTTTGTATTTTTATCCCACCTTGTACCATGTTTTGTGAGGACTCGACAATACGCCAGCTAACTCAAACATTAACTAGAGCCCTCACATTGAATAAGGCGTTCAGTTTTCGAGATAATGTATTATATAGTGAGATGAGAAATCTCAAAACTGGAAACTGACAAATAATTTATACTATTTTTGTACTCATTTCTGTTTGTACTACTTGCCGTTCCGACAACCTCCACTTAAAATAATTCTGACTAATTGATCACTACTGTTTATTTGTGTTCAAAGGACTTATTTTTTCTATGATTTCAACATCACATGTGTTCAATAAACTGGATAACAATAAAATATAAATGAAATTAATTTATATAATATTTTCTATAGATATAATAAAGTCGTGTAATTTAACAAATTAAAGGCCGGTGACTAATCGACAATACCTACGCTGAGCACGATCATGTCGCAAATAAAGCCTGCCAGCCAGTTTGATCACTAAGCGTGAAACACATTATGTAGTTAGCAAAGTGAAAGAACCAGCAAATGCACAATATGAAATGATTGAATGCATTCACATATGCCGCCATTTTATTCTTTCTGTAAATAATATCATGTAATTAAATTTGAAAGTGATTAGAAACTATAAGAGTGTTATGATTAAATGGGTCATAAAACCTAAAATGTGGGTTTAACAAAAATTAGTCGAATTAAGTAGCTAGTTTACCAACGCAAAATAATAAATAGTGAAACTACGTAAAGAAAAAATTTAAGTACAAAGCCGGACATAGCATATATGTTACAGATTGCAAAGAATGGCATTTATGAAAATAATCGAATGCAGGAAATTTCTTAAATTAATTTGTTTTCAGTACTTAAAACCGGGTACTTTGAAGAAATAAATTTCCGAACAGAGTTAGTAAAAATAACTTTAGGCCCACTTAATTCACAGCATAATTAAAAGTTCTACACGCGGTTTTTCTTAAACGTCTCTATGAATAAAAATTAAATAATAAGTACACATCAGTAAGAACTAAAGTAGTTAAAAAACTCAAAACAGAAACTGAAAAATAAAAGTAGGAACAAAAAACGTTGAACAGTATTACAGCAGCCTCAGATGTAGACCATGTCTGAGAATAACTCAACAATTGGGAACAACAGATAGGCTTTCTGACTGCTTACACCTTTTCTGTCTGAAGACAGAAGTAGAATACGGCCTCCGAAATGTTGTAGTTTTATAATTCACACGATGGACAAATTCCAAGGAAGCAATTCTTACGTATAACAAGTAATCTGTAACATCTGAATCAGCGATTTGTAAATAAACAGTTCTCAGTCGCCTTCCAAACAAAATTAGCCGTAAAGTAGATTTTTTTTGCATAGAACACACCCCTAAAGTAAAGCCGTGTATTGCAGAAAGACCTTTTACTGGCATGTAAGTTACAATTACTAGGCTCTTAGTTTTAAATAAAAATTCTTATTCATTTCGGTAATATTATTTCAGGTATAGTAATTTGTCGCAAGGGCGTTTAAAAAATACATAGTAATTACTATCAGTGCACAAACTCTCTGTTTAATCTGCAAAGCATTGTTCAGTTCGCTGTGACTCGCATATTTATAATGTAGGCTATTAAACCTTCAGTATTAAACATACTAACGAAAAATGAAATTGGGACTAGCGTGCTATGTTAATGTGTTTTTTTATCAAATTTTACCAAGCGGAAGTTTCCATGCTGACCGGAGCGTGCTAATTTACGGCCATGAGTGGAGGTGATAGTGTTTATGATTGACGATGCCGATACAGTATATGTTTTTAAATAGTTTTATATTTGTGTGTTGTCCCATTAGAAGCAAAACGCTTTTAACTGATCAGCTTTCGTCATTAAAGTGATACGGAGAGAAAAACTATTTTTTTGTTACATAAAAGAGAATAATTAATAAGAGTAATCAGTGTGTTGACTATGTTGGATAGACGCCATTCATTTTGTTGATACAAACTGTTGTTCGTTTTATAAATACTTTTTTGTTGCATTACAAAGCTAATAATAAAATCTTACAATGCAAACAATTTACTGAAATGTCGGTCACAATACTCGTATTTACCTTGATACGGCCAAGAAGATAAATATATGTCTATTTCAGATTAGTTAAAATATTTATGTAAATGCCAGAAAAAATAGACTGAAGACAATTAGCTTAAACATTCGTACAATCATTTTTACACTAAGGTTAAGGTTAAATATCAGGTTCTGACGGCGGTGAATCTGAAGATGATTGTCTTCTGGGATGTTGCGCCGTATAGTCTGATAGAAATTTACAGGCGTTTCAGAGGTCCTTGCTGCCTCAATTATCAGGGCATTACAACTTAGAAGACAACATATTTGTATTCACCACAGTGAAAACCACAAATTTTGTTATTTTTTTACACTTTCCTGGAGAAATAAGATAAATTGTATTCTTAAGTACGCAAATTTTGCTTGAAATATACGTACAAGGTGAAGTGCTCTCGTAAATATAGAAAAATGTTTCACCTCGGTGTTACTGGTTTTATAACTAGCAGTAAGCTACTTTAAGATTTTGTAGAAGTTTCTTTTAAAGGCGCCGCCTGTTACAGGTCTGAATAAAAGGGAACAGTTAACATTTTAAAAAAATGCAAAATTACATCTTGTACACTTCTTGAACGCAGCATTCGCCCATCGTAACACTTCTCATCGAACGCATTCTTACACCGCAGTCTTCCCGCTACTGATTAAGAAGTCTTGACTGCCTGAACAGTTCGAAGACCACGATTCTCAGACCGATGGATGACCTATACTAATTTCTCAAAAAACAAACGAAGGCAGGTTTAGCCTATGCACAAATCTTTACAGTATTATTATTCCAATATAGACGAGCACTTTCACAAGCCACATTCATAAAATTTGTAGCCCGTATTACGTTTCATATCCAGTGCGACGTCTAAATCAACCGGAAGCCATAAATATCCAGTCTTCCATAATCAGCTACTCTTGGAACGGGATGGGGAAAGGAACAGAGCAGGATGGGAATTTTTATCTGCAATACTGACAATTGTTCTATATACAAAAAAGAACGACAATATGTCCTATAATCTTACAGACTCACTAGTGTGCTTCCCCACCCCTTCTGTTTCTATCCTATACCCAGTGCACAAATTTTGCGGTGTACTAAATCACACGTAAACCGAACTAATTCCTACACACGAATCGTGATCCTAATTCTAAGTGGTTAGAGTATGTCATGTTTGATACTGGTATACGTTACACTGTCAGAAAAACGTGCCAGTTACTTGCAGCTATAAATTAACAGGGCAAATAAATTCAGAATTGGCAAGATAGGCTATCTTAATGCTAGATAGTCATACTTGTAACCGGCGTAATGATTATCTTTCGTTTACAGTGTAAGTTTATATCGCATTAGGAATTGTATTTCTTACAGGTCAGAAACTTTTAAGTTGCCATAACATCACGCAAGTCTATATCAGTAATTAAAAAAATTGACAATCTGAGAGAAAAGACAGTGGGATCGTCTGTGGACTGGTTTCTCTTGTCTCTAACGCTGCATCATGAGGTATCAGAACTGCGTCCAACATAAATAACTTATGGTTTCTTGCTAGACAAAAGATGCAGGTAATATTTCCTTACTTATTTACAATTTCTCTCTCTTTCTCCTTTCCCTTTCGTGTTCTTTCTTTTAATGCTCTCTAGCTCTTTTTTTAATCTACTTATGTTCTCTGTCTTATTCCTTCATTTTGCGGAAAAATTATATCAGTCGCTTCGTATGCATGCTAAATGCTATAATTTAATGCTATACAATGTTGCCCGATAAGTTCGTCAGAATGACTGTTCATTTTGTGATAATAATGAGTGTCTAGAAGTTTGAGGTTATGGTGCACCTTAAGGAAAGAGAAATCTGCATGAAAGAAGATAACATTTGTTGTTATGGATTATTTACCAGTCATCCTCAGGCACCAATTGTTTATCATTTAGAGTTCGTGAATTTAAGATTTAAGAGCGTTAGTCCATGCAAGTCATATAAAGTTAGCGCCTAGTTACGGATGAGGACATATTGTAATATCCGAAGAGAGGGTGAAATTAAAATACTGGCTATTTGTTTATACATTTATTCTAGTGGGTTTTCCGATCACATGTAATTCCAATGTACGTCATTTTCGTTCACTACAGAACTGAATGGTTGAATAAGGTTAATTCAAATAGGTCCCATGTGAACGACGGTGAAGAGTGCATCTGCTGTCTTGTGTATGTTAATACAGTTTCTCCATTTTGTGAAATACTGCTCAAGAAGTGACAGCTGACTAAGTTTCCGCATAGTAAAACGGAGACAGTAATGTGTGACGAGGAGTGTGGTGTCATCAGCTAGTAAGTTTAGCTTACTTAAGTACCATGCTTGTTTGGAATGTAATTTATGCAAGCTACATAAAAAAACCTTTGAGTCAAAGGTGGTCAAAATTAATAATAAAGAATTCAGCCCGTACGCCAAATAAATCACTTCTCCATTACGAAGACCAACTACAGTCCACGACTGCAATATTGAGACTTGCAAGGAATTCAGGAAGTCCGTAGCGTTAAATGCAGAATATCTTTCCTCCTTCACCCCGCTTCCTCACCCCGAAATCTGAAGATTACAGTCGTGGACTGTAGTTAATGCTGTTTAGGAAAATAATTCCTCTTAACATTGAGAATCGCATAAAAATCTAAGTATAGACTTCAGAGTTGTCGATTGTTAGAGCGGGTGGCACATATATATATTTTTCCTGTGCTTTAAAGGGTTAATTAATAATTAACTGGATGCACCATGAGACCCTTTTTACGCCGTTGCGTTCTCCGAAATTATATCGCATTCCGGTCTATATTATGGGTAGAAATATTACAAAATCATATTTCTTACAAGAACAAAGATAACATTTTTAATTGTTTTAATTTAGGAGAATTTTATTACTGTTTTGTTAGACAACTTTAAGGTAAAATATTAATCACTGTTTAACATTATACCAACCTCTCATTACGACAGTTTGTATTAATCAGACAAGTTCGTGCTAATCTTAAGTATTTACAAGTTCATGTCGCATGTAGGTCCGTAAGGAATGTAAATGATGCCGGTAAAGGTTATCAGATCTTTAAACTGCATGTTCTACATGACTGATTGTTCATACTTTCGAGCTACTTTACAGCCGCGTTAGAGGTAGGATGTAACCTCAGACTCTGGCAGGCTGGCAATACTTCACGTCTCTTGGTATAACCATAACGATTGTTATTCTTGAAGGAGACGCCCTTGCCGTAGGACTGATCTTCGATAAATAACATGTGGGTCTGTACAAACATTAACATTTTACAGGAAGATTTTCTGAGCACCTTTGGGAACCATGTATTTGATGTTTCGGACACATATTTACAGATAACAGTTTTCTCATTTTTAATATACTCATAGTGGTGATCATCATAATGGTGATAAACATATTCATAACGGATGGTATATTTCGCCACTTACATCGCTCAGAATTATGTCTGACCCATCAATTTAATCAGAGGTCTCTCTAACTGTAATATTTTTTTTTACGTTTATACTTTAATGTCTGCATAATATGACGGTCACTTCCATGTTTCAATTCGCTTAATCGAATACAAAATATCTACAAGACAATGACAAAAACGCATTTTATTATATGGTTCAGAAGTGTGACATTTAAATACAAAAAATGAAAAGTTACTGGTAGTAGAACTGGATTTATGGACATGATACACAAAAATATCAAGGCAAACAAATCCAAATCATGAAACTGAAGAAAATTTGTGTCATAATATTGAATTTTGAATGATATGGAAACAAAATTAATACGACACGGACACGTCCAAAGACGACACACGTGCCAAGCATGTGGGATGCCACTAGGAGGAGAAAAGGGTCAAAACGGATGAAAGAAAGTCAGATTAGGAAGGCAGACAAAAGAGAAAAAGAAAGGCAGTGCATGGACACAAAAGAATGGCGATTGGGAATCGTAGGACGTCAGTGGAATTGATAAACCGATACATACGTACACACGTTCGTACATACATGAATTTCACTTTTGTTCCTTCCTTATTCACTTGAACAGACTTTATTCAAAACCTTGCAAAACGTTGGTCATAAATTATTTCGTATTTGTTTAAAAATTAATAAGATTCAGACCTCCACACACACACACACACACACACACACACACACACACACAGCGTCTAAAAGTGTTTCATTTGTTACTGCACACTTAAAGTTTTCGTTGGTTTTACTTAAGGATATATCTGCATATTACCGCTTAAATAATTGTCCGCTGTGGCCGAGGGGTCAAAACAAATGATCAATACTGTTCTTAGTTCTCCAGACGCAACTGAATGAGCAACCCATTATTAACTAAGTAGGCTATTTTCATACAGTGGCCACGCAAGAGTTCTTGATGGTCCATTAATTATAATGATAAACTTGAGGACCTGTGACGATACTGTACCTTGAATATGCTAAGTACTTTTCGGTGTAAACGCCTTGAGGGGCGAGGGGAAGAGGTTCGTAGGACTTCCGTACCGCCATATATCTTGTTTCCCTCTCACGCTACTGCACAGCTCAGACATTGCTAATTCGACTTCACCAGGCTATACGTTCGCGTTCAAACACGCAGCTCCTTACCCTCTTTCCAGCTCTTATATCACACACGTCACCATACATCGTCTAATCATTGAGGTGCCTGAAACTAGCTTACTTAAAATTAAGGAACTACACAGTAAATTTTGTAGGAGTTAAACACTACAAATCTCTTTAAAGTTTAGAGATTTTAAGGGCGCTGAAAATGTACATAGTTTGTGGCTTTCCGTGGAAAGTAGCACTTCAATCTTCAGGATAGATTTGATCACTTAAATCTTCAGAATAGTAGTAACCACTTCTAGATTCTGTTCTGAGTAATTTGTCACTTCTATCCCGAAGGTGAAGGCAATACGTTCCTCTCATGATATTACAACCCAGAAGACTAAAAACCACTGAAGATCTGATTGTACTATCTGCTACAACCAGAGTATTTATTTTATTTTGTATTATTATTAAAGTCAATTTTCTCCACAGTGAAGACCTTCATCACAGCTTAATAGTACTCTCACTTCGTTAACAAAATATCCAGCATTTTTTGGACTCGAATTGTCATTGCCATGCTCAGAAAAACGTGTCACATTTCCTATCCTGAGTCAAATGAATGCAGTTGAAACTCATTGAATTTATCCGAGATCGATTTTAATATCATCCTCTTTGCCTATGTCTTCCAAATGGTCTCAGGTTTTCCGACCAAAACCTTTATGCTTAATCATCAATCCCAAGCGGTACAAGACCAGCCCAGCTCTTAACCTTGTTTTTATTATTCTAATAATAGGTCTATATGGCTATTATACTAATATTGTTATGTATTATTATTGCCATCACCATCATTACAAATAATCCTGTAAACAAAGTATGTCGACTGAATTTACACACAACCACTCGGCGCCGCGCAGCAGTTGCTGGGTTTGTCACTGAGTTGAAATGATCTTAGTATCCTAAAGGGGAGGATATTTTTCAATGTGTCACCTAGAAACGAATGCCAGATGTAGACTTCATTAATGATAAATAAGTAAAATAATTATTAAATGTAATAGCCTTTAAACTGTTATACATCTAATGGTCGACCACATATTGATTTGCAACTGTTATTATATTGCATTTAATTTATTCATTCCTTGGCTTTTAAAATAATTTTTAACGAGGCCTTGTGTTGGTCCTGATTGCGTCAACATACAAAGAACATAAACTTAAAAATCTGGACGAGTGTACGGAATTTTCAATTTATATCTTAATTGCGTCATGTTTGTGTTTATTAATACAATAATTTTTTATTTACCGTCTTTACACAAACTTAAAAATGTTGTTAAAATTACTTAAAATTATAACATTTTTTCATTAGATACTAGATCTTGTTACATTTTACATTGACGACATGTTTCGATGTTATCTCATCATCATCAGGTCCATCAATTAAAATCTGTTGTACTTCTTGCTCTGCGTATATTGATTTGTTTTATTTGTTTGATTTTTTAAGTCTCTTCCATTTAATTTTGAAGGCTGTGCCTGGATGCTTTAAATCGGGTTGTATGTGATGTGTTGTGTCCGATATTACGGGCCAGTAGATTGTAACAAGATCTAGTATCTAATGAAAAAATGTTATAATTTTAAGTAATTTTAACAACATTTTTAAGTTTGTGTAAAGACGGTAAATAAAAAATTATTGTAGGAATTTTCAATGTTGCAAGTATCAATCAAATATAATATTATCCCAAAACAGTCTTACATTTGACGTTTGTAAGTTTATTTTCCTTTAAGAATACCAATACGCTTAGACCATGACTGTTATATTTTATGTTATGGCTGAGTGTTCTAAAAAAAGAACTGCCACTGACATTTCAGTGATTTGGAAGCCATTTTACCTCCACAAGTAATTTTTAGTCACATTCAATGTTCAGAAATTTATTCATTCATTTATTCGTGTTAAATTAAAAATGCAGCCAATAGATCACAGAAGATTAAACAATACTCTTTTTAAAAACATCAAATTATTAATTCTGTGTAAGTGGATAATCGCTGTTTGCAGTGAGAATCAAACAAAATGCAGACTTATTCATTATTTAAGCAGGTGATGCATACAGTATTCGCTAAGCTTTAAAATGTTAAACAAACTTCATTTTTTTTCCTTTTTAGTTAACGAGAAATCTGAAAAGCGGTTCTCTGCCAATAATGTCAATTAATTTATTTGGTCACACACCATTTTAAGTCCGTTTCTGTGCAGAATTTTTAAAAATTTTAACAATAGATTCAACAAAAGAACAGAGGATAAAAATAACTTTACATAGGACCTGCAGTATAAGTAAGACGTCGAATCCTTAAATGTATAACAGAGTGGCCAAAGTCCCTTCGCAATAAACCATCCAGCTTTATAGGATTTATGTCCTTCTGACAGCGTAAGAACAGCGCGTGGTGTTTAAGATATAACGCATTTAGACCGTTTAGATAACCCAGTTTCCTCCCACCACCAAACTGCTCATTAACAACATCGAATATCTTTTGACTCTGTTTTCGTAGACTGTAGTTACGTTTTGATTGACTTGGAGTAACAAGCTATGCTGTTCGCTTTCATCGCGTCAAACTACTTGCTGTCTCGCGTCCTTAGCTTAAGATACAAATTCTGGAACCACACATATGCATAATGCGTGCTACACCCACTCCACTCCTGTCGTATCCCTGACACGTACGTCGGAGTTCGTAATGCAGTATTCCTGTAACTACTCAAAACCCCTTCCCACTTTACCCATAAGGCCTTGTGAACAGTTCCAAGTTTGCTTCTCATTTCCTTCATCTTGCTTTCTCTTATTGAATTCTCATCTTTCGCACCTTCCGTCTCTCTTCAGCTTCCCCCACCCTATCCTAATTCTTAACTCCCAACCTTCAACATCTAAATAAGCAACAAGACACACCCTACTTTGACTCCTCCAGCCTTTCTTGCAGTTTCCAGCACGAAGTAATTACTAACCAAAACTTGTAGCACGAGCTGATCTGCGAGGAGGCTGAAGCTGTGTTTAGTATGTGCATTCTGTTTCCACGTCAGATACTTGCTTAATGCACTGACTTTAGATTTCTTCACCCTGTTACCATAATATAACATCTAATACGTAATTAACTACAATGATTTAAGCTACTGTTTCATATATTTCTGTATATACTCTGTCGTCTGTCTCCAATTTATTACGTCACATTCTCTTTCTTAGTTACTCGACTCAAAATCCAACCCATTAAAATAGACTATTTTACACAGTCGATAACACGTTTCTGTTTCTGGTGTAATGTATATAATATTTTGCAGTTTCCATATGCACATCTACGAAATCACTGTGGTCATTAAATAAAATAAGTGACATGGACCAAAAAATGTAGGCCTGATACAGCAAAATATTCTGTACGAAGGCTTATTTGTGAAGAAAATTATTCAAATGACCAGAAGAAGGATTTACAGAGGGGTGGTTAACGTTAAGAAGAACATGAGGACCTAACTTTCAGGCTCAAACTGGATCAAAGTTAAGTATGGAAACTGTTCCAACTTTCAGATTCCAGGACGCCACGCAGCCAGACACAAATACTGAATTTAAAAATTGTTAACCATAAGAAATTACTCGGAAGTCATATTTTAAGTACAATTACGTTGTCAAAAGTACATATATTTTATTGAGTCGATGTAATTATTTGAGTTTACTTCAAAAACGACATTTTTCCCGTCTTCTATGAAAACTTTTTTTGTTTCTACTTCGTGAAGCAACTTAGTTACATTTTGTTGCTTTTTCCACACTGCCCCGATAACAATTTTAAATCAGTAATTACAGAACCCGTAAAATCAGTTTTATCATATTTTAAATTGGTTTAGTCTCGTCTGTAGGCGTTTCGGGAAGAACTGCAGTTGTCATCTTCAGTGTGATGAGTAAAGGGGGTTTAGGAAGTATTACACAGACCAGGCAGTCTGTGGCTAGTGACGTTCTTAGCATACCACTCGTCACTCACCTAGCAAGAAAAAGTTTCATCTACCTCCAAATGTGTCGCCACCCTGAATAGGCAAGTGCAATATTTGCCGAAATGTTGAAAAAACCGAAACACCCGGCCTGGCTTGTTCTCGAAAGTCAGTATTCTTAGGCTTTGTCTCCTTCTCGATCGTAGTTACATCTTAGTCCTTTTTTGTGGGTTATGCAGACACACAAATTAGTGTATTTTTTTAATATTGGTGATCAAGTAGAAATATGCTTTAACATAGACCAAGAACTGTGAGTCAGTTTAACGAAGTGTGTAAAATTGTGTCCACATGACACAGTTTTGTTACATGGAATTAATTTTGCAGTACTCACTTCATTGCAGACTGTGTAATAATTTTTACAAACAGCAGTAGCAACATTATGATCAGAATACGGAACTTAATATTTACAAAGTTCCAAGTCCCCTCTCTGGAGTTTCAGCTTCAAGCCTTTGTGCTTTAATGAAAATTAAACCTCAGATACTCAGGGATTTAGAGGAAAAGTTAAAATGAGTATTATTTTGAGCCAGATTAACAATGTAACTGTAAATGTAGTCAGTTTCACTTTAAGAAACAACAAAAAACATGATATAAGCATAAAGAGTTAGATTCGGGTTTAAAAATAAAATAAATCAGCCTCGCAAACAGGAAATTATTACTCTAACTTTAAAATGGAATTGGTTAAATAATCCAGAAAACTGAAAAATACAAAGCTGGAGATAATAAACGTCTAAAGAACGGAACAAAGAGAAATTACGAGGTTAAGGGAAGAGACCTAACAATGACACGTGGAAAGACGTATGTAATGCCACAAATAATAGACGATCAGCTACGCAGAAAAGAATATAAACAAACTGTATAAACAGCATTAACAATTCGCTGTGTTTTTATATTTAAAACATAGTTCCTACTTGTGAGTTCTAGTTGTATTAACGAGGAACAGGAGACAAAATAATCTCTGGAAAAAATTAATGGCATTTTCCTGTTTGGCCTATTTACGATGTCATTATTTTGTACCGGTCACAAGGTTACTGCAAAGATAAATTACACGTTCATCTAATTTAAAAAATGTACCATCCAGTACGCTGTATAACTGCTGGTCACTTTCTTAATCTGGCCACTTGTAGAATGTCAACAAAAGGTCAACGTTAGCAGGCGAAGACAGCTTTCTCGGTCGGACTGCGAAAGGTCATATGCGTTTATGCTTCACTAACCTGAGCTAACGTATGCTACATTAAATCGTCAGGACGACATTTGGAAACGAAAGTTTCCTCTTTATTAGATGAGTAGGCTAAACAGTATCCCTGAAAATAACCTTAGAATGTCGTAACATATTGGGCATAAAAGAAATATAATGTATGTCCTTTCTAATTTATGGCCCCTCTTCTGTGAAGCATGGAAGAGTCCGCTAAAGATGCTTACAACATATTTGCATGTATGTTATTGGTTTTGTGTGCAGAAAATCCTATTTATGAGCGTAATATGAAACTTTAATTAGTGGTAATAAAAGTGATATGCAGTTTCTATGGAAGGCAGAACATCTGGCGCGCTATACGACATGGTGTTCACAGTAACAAAAGCCGTACAGTTTCAGCCGCTTTGCTGGTTCAGACATTGTTTTGGAGGAAGAGAATTGGTAAATAGTAGAACTAATGTGACATAATTAAAACAATGAAACGTCACTTATACTTCGGAGATGCTCCCCGCTGCGACAGATCGAGACTCTGGCACTTTGAGTGACTGGTGCTGAGAGTCACAATGAGTCATCACGAACAATGAAACCGCAAGCAAGCTTGGCTTCCTGTGGAGCGTAACTACACGTCGCTTGAATAAGACATACTGACTGACACGCCACTGACTGGCACCACTCCAAATAACGTTTGTTCAGCAAGACTTAGACTTCATATTTAACGACAACTAAAAGCAGCGGAGTCCACCGTAAGAATCTGACAGTCGCCAAGCTGGCCACGAAATTATCCACCTTCGACAACACTCGAAGCTTCATTAAAATTTACACAAGAGCCAGTCACTGGTCGTTGTGTTGAGTTAGATGCATCTAGAACAATCCTTCGCAACATATTTATTTAAAATCTGTACTCATATTATCCCACATGTGTTTACGTCTTCCAAGTGGTCTGTTAGTTTAGGTTTTTAACTGAAGATGAATTTATCCTATTTCCCGAGCGTACTACATACCCTGCCCAAAGCATACCTCTTCCTAAAACTTCCTCTCTCCTAGGAAAGGGGTATCCCCCGACTATCATTCTTGCAGACATGTGCATAAAATGGTTTCCTCTACCATGAATAAATTACATTTATTTACCATTGAGAGTTACACATACGACAGAAAGGGAAAAAAATTGTTACTGAATTTTTCATCCCATAAAAGCCTACGTTTATCTGAATTTTTGATTTGAATTCAGAGTTGACTGTTACATCATGCTACACAGTAAAGTCAGTAATCTTTAGGTAAATGTCGTCAGAGTACCAACAGCCCCCACCTTCTCCCAAAATTTCTTAGGCCAATTAAGGTACCTTATGGATGATCAGACAACTGTATAATTAGGCTCACGTTGAACAGGAAAATTTTCGGAAACAGCGAACAAAATCAGAGCAATGAAATTCCGACTTCTTCTTTCTCTCTGTCTGCGTAGCAAATAGTGATGAAAGTTGCCCTTTGTGAGGAAAATGTCCATTAATTGGGAGAAGAGCATGATCTACTAGACGCAGAAGCGCTTTCTCTGTTCCATATCATGACGACCATTATTAATATGTAAAAGAATAGATATTCCACTTAAACCGAGATACAGTAGTATTAGAGTTCCGTAGTGACGAGAAATAAAAGAAAACTCTTGATTCACATACTCTCGCAATGATTGACTTCTATAACAGTTACGAGCGTAGTTTCTACTGATACTGTTATTGCCATCCCCCTGACAAGCCACCGTCATTACCACCATCACATACACATATACCACAATGCAATAAATACAGGTATGACATAAATATTGGCATATTTGTAACAACGATCATTTAATAAATAATCGAGGAACAATTCTATCCGATTATTTTAACTTACGGAAGCGTATTAAATTAATTCGCAACATCTTAATAGTCATTTATCAAAATTATCCATTTTTGATTGGTGGGATTCTTTTAAGTCCTTCGCTTATAATCACTGCAACCAAAAACGTATCAAGAACATTACCACTCTCGCACATTTTTCACACACACACAGTCCGTATAAAAATGCAGTATGGTTCAGACCAAAAATTGTATTATTGAAAAACGAAAAAGACTCTACGCTACGTCTGATACATTGAACAGTCTGCAAAATTTATTTCACCTCTAAGCATAGTGACCTACTTTATATGAAACCAATTCAACAGATCAGCAGGTTTCGTTCCGAGAATCGTTAATTCACGCCTGTTATCGGTAATCGATATAGCAATTGGAAATAACATTTTCTGCAAAACCCTGGCTTAAAAACCAATCCATAGGCTATGTGATTTAATTCTACAAATCAAATTCTTGATCCCTACCTCGAAATCTGACCACAGAAAAGTCATCTTAATAAATTTTCTAGCTGTTCCATGCAGACGATATTCGGTCAAATGTCAAACCCAGAATAGAATTACCTGCAATAAAACCGACACTTAAACTAATTGAATTCCGTCCTTCAAGGCAAGTAGGCGTTTTTGTTAGACACCACGAGGATGTAATCGGCAAGGAATAATATTGTATGTAGGATTTGAGGTTTTCACGGCGGTGAGTCTAAAGATTTATGTCTTCTGGGTTGTTGCGCCGTGTGATCTGGTAGACGTTTATAGGTGTTTCAGAGGTCTTTGCTGCCTCCAACATAAGGGCGATCGTCGTGGGTAAACTTCTACCAGACTACACGGCCCAACAGCCCAGAAAACAGCCATCTTCAAAAATGTTGTAATCGTAACAGTTTGTTGCTATAAACAGGTTGTTTCAACTGTGTTCGCAATTCTGTTGCTAAAATTTCGGCTTTAATGCGGGTGTCAGGACAAACATAATGCACGGTAAATTCGTGACTATTTGGGATGCAGCGGGCCTAATTACTAATTACCACTCAAATAAAAAGGGTTCTAACAATGACACATTATATTTGCGTTCCACATTTTTTGTTCTCGATCTACCGTTTAGCACACCACAAATGAAGGCAGCACGTTTCGATAGCGGGCTCTTCTCCCGTCTTCAGATGAAACCACTTATTCTGACGAAGCTAATAACAATTCACCTTAATGTAATCGATGTCTGTTGGTGGTAAAACTGTTGCAGCAGTATGATTTAGGTGTGTCCTTTAAATCATAAAATATATAACCCTTTTGCGAAATGTATCTGAAATGTTTTACTTCTTCTATGCAAACAACGTTCTTCATTAGAATTATGCTTGCTATAACCTGCCTGTGCTTCGTACGACGTAATACTTAAATATTAAATAAAAATAATATTTACCTTGATTTACTTTCTGAGCAGTCAAAACAAACAAAATTTGTAGGCTTGGCATCAAGAAATATTCTGTAATGATTAACGGCTATCGTATAAAATAAGTCAAAGTATGAAACGAGGGGATCCCTGGAAAATAAAAGGATATGAATTAAAAGAATAAATTTTACTCTTTTTAAAGCACAGGATATAAACTTATCGCGTCTTCAGTTCAACAATTAAAAGATCTATGAGTTGTCTTCTTCGACAATAGTATATCTGCCTTTTTGAATTTCTGTCTACGGTTCTATGCATTTTCCTGATTACAATTTCCCTTTAAGTAACACGTTTATAATGTTTTATGCCGCTGACATTCTTTATCCTACGCATACAACGAGAACACATGGTGGTACACCCACAAGATGGTCGTCTTCATCGCAGTACTTCAGTTAATATGGGAATTCGGCGAAAGTTAAAGTACTTGCTATAAAGAATACAAATTTGGGGGTATTAAAAACGTAGGTCAGAGAAAATTTTATTTGTGTTAAAAGTTCTCTCGTCAAATTAAGAGGAATGCATTGCAGGAAGGTAAAATTGCAAGTAACTGCCTACTTTCCTTTCCCGACCACATTATTGTGGTCCAGGGAGACACATAATGACATGGAACCTTCAGTGAGCAAAATGAAAAATATCTGAAAAGATCGTAAACCGAAGTCTGTTGTCCGCCGGAACGTCTCTGCGTCTTCTCATAACGTGCAGGTAAATTCCACAGCAAAGACGCTGCCGTCACATTTCCTATAACATGAGAAATTCTTTCTAAACATAAGATCGTATAAGGTGAATCCCTGTTATGTGGATTAAGTTTTATATTATATACGGGATAAAGAAATTATTAGGTTTCATATTCTTCCAAGAGCCGGCCTTCCTAGCTAAAGAAGCCAAACATCTTTTAGTGATGTAGTGCGTTATTTTGTACCGTATCATTCTTAAGTTTACTGCGATGAGTCTGTCTATTGAATATTCAAGTAGTAGAGAAATAACAACTTAAGTTTTGGTAGCCGTACGGTTCTTGAGTTCCGTGTGCGTGTGTATTCACTTTGTGTAGACGTCTGAGACGTAAGTACAAAAAGCAGCATTGAACCTTTTCAATATTCAGAAATAGCAAGTTCTCTGCTCGGCCCAGAAGCTTCTGACGCAGTGAATTTCAATTCCTATTAACAATGGTGAGATTTCAGATTTTAGTTTCCCACGGCACTGAATATAAAAATGACCGTATTTTAGGATGTTGCGCCTTTCAGTTTCGTAGACGTTTACCATCTTGCTAACTCCGTCATCAAGGCCTGATGATGGAGGAAGTAATCTCCTCCGAAACGTCAGCAACCTTCTGCCGTACACATTACGTGAGACAAATTCGTCGGATAGTAGCTGCACTGTCCAGGAGCCCAGAGACACACACAAAGGAGTAAACCCGTTGTAGCGGTTGAAGACTAAAAGCAAGCAGACGATGCTGTTAACAGGTCCAGGGATGTCATTACGCACGTACAAGTACTGAACTTTGAACAGCGAGTGGGTAGTAAGAACTAATTAGCGGGCCTCTAAGGCTGTGATGACTTTTGATATAGGCAACTTAGTACTTCGGTACGTTCAGATATTAAAGTGAAATTCAATCAGAGTGACTGTGCTCTGACACAGTCAAATGAACTGAGCTAAAGACTACGAAGCATGTCACCGGAGTACCTTTTAAATGACACAATTCGCGTCACTTATATCATGTTTCCACCCATACAAAACTACAGGCAAAATTATATTTTTTGATATTTTAATCTTTACGTTTTGGACAGTAGACGAGAAGACAGAAGGTTCGAAGTAAATGGTAGCAAGCATTACCAGAATCCAATCCGATCTTAATTTTCTCATGAATCATATTTTGATTTGTTACCGTCGCTCCCAGATATCTGAACTTTGACACACTTTCAAAGGATCCATTAGCTGTCCATATGTTACTATTTTCTTCTGCATTCTGGTGACCAGACATCGACAAATACCTTGTTTTCCCTGTGTTTACTTCCAGACCAACCTCCTTACTAACGTCAATTAGAGCATCTGATTTTTTCTTTATGGCTTTTATGTTATCGTATTTCGCTGGAGTGACGGACCCAACTGAGTAAGTACCTGTCGCCTGAAGACGGAAATATAGCCAGTTTCCGAAACGTCGTGGTTTCTTCTTTTTAAACAAGGGCAATAGAAAAAGTCCAGGCAATGAATAATTTTAATTTGTATCATATATGCGTCATGTTTGTGTTTGATTAAATATATTTATTTTGTACAGTCTATACACAAACGTTTGAAGTTTATTGGTGTTGTAAAAATTATATAATATTTTTCATGGTAAGTTGCTTATTGTAGTCAATAGTCAGTATTGTAGTACAATAAGCAACTTACCATGAAAATGGAAAGCTACAAACAGAACTACGGATCATTATAATATATTGCATCAAATATCTAATAGTTTTTAAAATATTTTAAAATTGATAAAAACCTGAAGACGACGGTATTACCCGTCGAAACATGTCGTTTTAATAAAAGCGCTAAAAAATATAATGTAAAATCGTATTTACGATTAAGAGCGCTAATATAATATTTTACACAACAAAATGTTTTTAAAATATTTTAAATTGATAAAAACCTGAAGACGACGGTATTACCCGTCGAAACATGTCGTTTTAATAAAAGCGCTAAAAAATATAATGTAAAATCGTATTTACGATTAAGAGCGCTAATATAATATTTTACACAACAAAATGTTTTAATATTATATAATTTTTACAACACCAATAAACTTCAAACGTTTGTGTATAGACTGTACAAAATAAATATATGAATAATTTTAAGTGCAATCCACCATCATCAGAACTTTTAGAATTGAACTGAACACACTCGTTTACTACAAGTCCATAACAAATTTCTGTTTGTGATAAAGCTGTTGTCTGAAGCCATATCACATTGGTTATTGGTTGTTGTGTATAGGTTTATGGATAGCAGCACAGCATGTAATATTTTGTTGTTGTTTATAAACTATTACTTTTGGAATAGCGTTGCTGCAAACGAAATAATCACTGCTTATAATAAAACGTTAATAATGTTTGAAACCATAATCGTCTTATTTACTGTGAAAGGTCACTGGCGGCAGCTCAGCTCAAAGTAATGCTGTGATAATTTTGAACCACTGTGGTACCACTTACAGAACAATCCATTGAAGACGCGACAGTACTGTCTGAATGTCGCGAATGTTGATTTATGTAGACCAAATGGTTAATTACGAACAGGTTTAAAATAAGTAAATCTTACCTGGAAATACAGAAACATATGAGAAGAATATCAACAATCACACGGATTTTTACTCAAGTTTTCATAACTACATTTCGCGCCTCGTTGCGGTTACAAAGGACGGAAATGTTGTTCGTATGTATTATTTATTACACGAAAACGAAAAGTCTGGTAGTGGAAATGTTTACAGACAATATTTACCATCGAGGACGAGCTACATAGCTGATACTATCCGACAATTCATGTGGAAAATTTAAAGCCGGGACCCCGCTTACAATGTTTCATGAACTGCAGAAAAGTACGTTGCAGAAAAGTTCAGTGAACGTTTGTTGGTATGTAATATATTATACAGAATTATTTAATATTTCACATCATATTATCATATTTATAAAATGGCAGTGCTGAATCACAATCAAATAAAATCAAATAATAATCTCGATACATACCAAACTTACTTTACAAATTTTACAACTTCAGTAATATCCAAAAATTCAATTAAATAGTTGATTAAAATTCACAATTCAAAGAAGTTAACAAAAGAGCTACGACCTATTCATAAATTTTCATCACGCGTTATGTAATTAGACGACGTACAACGCGTCGTCAGCTCCAGTCGTAAAATCGATTAGCATATCGAACACTATCCATGTCGTTATTTAAGATTAAAAAAAAACTGAGAGAATCGGAGATGATCATGACTATATGGTGTGACTTTGCTATTTCGTAATTGCAAATAGTTAAAGAAGTCTTTACCGCTCGTACAATGGTAAAAGACAAAGTGTAACTGTTCGAAAGAATATGACTACCCTGATGACATATTAAATGGGAACAGGTTAAGAATTATGTTAGTGGCCTCATTAAAGATGAAGTGATAATAACTTAAAATATGTGAAAATACTCGTTAAAACCAAGAGGTAACAGGTTATTAGTAAGAAGTATCCTCAAACAGCCAAGTGATAAAACCATGCGTTTAAGATTTCTGCACTCTACGGTAAAGAACAGTTTCACGTGAAAGGAAAACGAGGAAAAGCCACAGAGAGAAAACGAACAGGCCACCCAGTTCTTTTGCGGTATCATGGTTGTCGAGAGGTTGGAGTATAAACTACATTCTACGTAGACCAACCCAAAAATGAAGCAAAACAACATTTGAATTAGACTTGGGAAAATGTTATGAAATGTGCGTTTGTTGCTGGTTTCCTGCACCTGACCTTGAACTTCCAGTAACTGTAGTCAGCAGACTCAACAGTTATCGTTTATCTTTTGGTGCTGTAATTTTTTTTATTATAATCTACTTATTAATGGAATTTATTACAGTAGCCGCCACAAAATTGCGCACTTCAGGTCATAGCAAAATTGCCTTGGCGAATGAAGAGAACTTAGAACTAAAATATGCAAAGCTGGCAGCGCTGTACTGGCGACTTGAAGCCCTTCCGTGGCCTTGATTACAAGTTTGTGACGCTTACTACAGCATGTTCAGAACTGCGTAATATGGAAAACATATGTAGTCTAAAACATTATTATAGATATTATTATTTGACGAATGAAAAAAATTATCGCTACGGACAAAATACTGACTAATATAGCACGAATAAAACATGTATAGACGCTGTAACTCGCCCGAAATAAAACAGTTCCTGTATCCCCCACTTCATGTTTCTATTGCCTAGCTATCCACATGTGAGCAGTAACATGGCTGTGGAAACGAAACTTTCGTTGTTATTGATTACCAGAGTTAAATGTAAGTGAAGACGGTGAAGGAACGTAACAGAAATGTGTACAAAGGTATATTTCATATCAATGAACATTAAGAAAATAATTTTTTGTTGAAGTGCAACTTATGTTGAAAAGAATGAAAATGTTAGAATGATACTAACAACTTAAGTTAATTTTGTAAGAAGTGTCAAGAAATGTACGACATTGAGCACAATTTAAATTAAATATATCTGGAAGGAACTAAATATGGATTCAGCAAATATAAGAATCGATGAGTTTAGAAAAAAGTGGTTGTTTCACTTGAAGAAATCGACAAACGACAGACCTCCAACACTTCACTTTGTTATAAAGCGTAAAGGAAACAAATGATTAGGAAGTAACGTTAGGCTTCAGCCTTAATCCTTAAAGGGATGAACAGGTCGACGGAGAAGAAGAATAAGAAAGGAAATTAAAAACAACACTGAACGGAAAGATATGAGAGAACCTGTGTTACCAACTACATCGCCTGACAATACTGACAACGTGTCTTTAACAGGATGTTAGCAGGGTGAGGTTTTCACGGCGGTGAGTCCGAAGTAGCTGTCTTCTGGTTTGTGGCGATATAACCCAGGAGACAGCTATCACCGAACGTGTCTTTACGTTTGTGGTGTTGGAAATCCACAAACCTACAGCAACTTTAAAAGAGATGCTGAATCCAGTGCTGGAATACAGCGGATAAGGAAAGCCCCAACATGATCAACAATAAAATTATGTACACTAAACAATAAAGTAATTAATTATAGAAGACAGCGGATTAAAATCAGGAGAGAATGTAT
>NW_019059605.1:2473616-2521600 GCF_000696155.1 Zootermopsis nevadensis | reverse complement strand
GACAAATATCTCAGCGATATGACAGTGTTCTTTCAAGCAGGTTACAAGATGCTGTTCAGAAGGACTGAACATTTTCTTAATGTAGTTCCCGTATATCGTTATAGCAACCAGCTAGGGCTACTGAACATTTGTATTTCATGAAAAGAAAGACGTAAATGTTAATCAACGCAAACTAATAAAAATATATTATTAAAATTTAATTTGAAGTAATACACATTTTTCTATTACGGTCTGTGATATAGCTAGATTACCTTCTATTAATTAAACTCAGAACATAATTAGTGGGATATAGAGAAATTATACGTATTATAGCATGACATACAACAAAAAACTTTGTAATTTGCAACTAACGTGAAATTAAAGAATATTTCTCATTTTAACATTGATCTTTAAGGCTTTGAAGTCGAAGCTGAAAGACTGTCAAAAGGATATATTAATTATTCCACCATTCAATATTACAACTAGACTCGTTTAACAGATCGAATAAATTATGTTAAAAAGAAGACTCTTAAGTTCTATAAAGTATTATGATTAAATTAAGTATTCAGGCAAATTTGGTTACATTTTAAGGCTTTGATCTACAGAACCTCATATATTTTCGTTACAACTTCCAAAGGACCGTCCAGTATGAAATTAAAAATCCTTAATTTCAACAAAGATCCAACTTAGTTCTTATTAATTAGAATTTATGTACTATAGAGCCTTAAACCCTATTTAATTAGCTGGATAAAAAAGTTATGAGTTCTCTGTTTCTGTATTAGACGTTACAGTCTTGTATATTTTTCATTACACGTATTTCACGTTTTAAAACTCAGTACTGTGATTACAAAGGTCGAACTTATGTTCTCACGCAGAAATAAAACCGCGTAGTTTTCATATATTTTATGAACTTCATAACCTCACACGGGAATTATGAAAGTCTTGGCTTTGCTAGTATGTTCCATGTAGCCACTTTAAGGTTAGATCTATTGTATTCGAAGTTTTAAAACAAATCCCTGCTAGAGAAAGAGTAAAAAGTTTCTTCCTCAATTAATTGTAAAGACTTGAGGATTGAACCAAGACAGGGAGAAGGAGGAAGAAGCTTGTGCTCATTTACTGCAGTGCGGGGGCAATGTACATGTGGATTTTGCCTTCTCTAAATAACATCTACAGAAGTTCTATGCGCCGGATAGAATGAGATGCAAAGCTCTCTCTAGCCTGCTTCCAAATTGCACAATCGTTAATTACAACCACTGTACAGAGAAAGACATTTTGGATACAACTTCTATGCAAGAGGGCTAAAATATTAATGTAAATTTAGATCCTAGTCATTTAGTGGAGTTAAATGATCCACTTAAGTTCATATTTCATTCTTCACAGTTAAAAAATAAGACAAATAACCACAAGTACTAATGAAATCTTCCTGGGATATCAGCCGTATCATTTTGTTAAATATCGACTTTTCAGGGACCATAGCCCATAAGATTTTATTTATCTTAGTCGTCGTGAAAGCTTTAGATTATACATAACAGCAATTAGTTTAAATAGTACAGTAATATTTTAAAAACGGTTAGTATAAAATTAAGGAAAGTTTTAAAAGGTACATATTATTATATGCATTACATAGAGATGTTGTATCGAATGATAAGTTTATGTAGTCTTACGGCTCAGAAGGTATTTCATTAATCATCAGTGACACTGTATCGCCATTAATGCTTCTATTTAAATGTAGACGTGTGTAAGGTACTGCTGAAACTAGGACACTTAAAATCAACGATTTGTTCTAGCTGTGTTTCTAGCTAGCAACAAGGGTCAGTAAATAATTTTCAATCCCTTAATTTAATCTAAATTAATGCCTTAAATAACGTAGATAATATACCAATTTAGAATAACTTAGACAAAACTTCCAAGGCAGATCTTGCAGTATCAGTGAAGGGCAGATACTGGCGAAAATGAAATGGATGCATTTAATAAAAGCAGACAGCAATCCCTTATCGAAGCAAAGTTTAGCTGGACCTAAGCATTGTGTTCTACAGATTCGTGCTATTTATACAAATACAAAATATTTAAATGAGTCCAGCACTCATACCGTTTAACTAGGAAACAGTTAATAGGTAGGGCTGCCCGCGCGACATGAAGCCTTGGACAGATGTGGTTCTTGTGAGATGGGAAGTACTCGCCCATGGTGATTGCCACGGTACCAATAAATCTCGGGTCTCTAAAAAAAATGGACTCGTGTAGTTTTGCAATTACCTATTCCTCTTTATTTAAGGCACCCAATCCAAACTGTGCTCTCTACAATAAAAGAATAACAATCAAAATATATTACGATATTTTTGATTCGTGATTATTTGTAGCCAACGAAATAAATTCAGCTACTTTACTTCAGTGGATTCTAATGCATGCACAAAGTTTATGGATAGCATGAACTGTATAAGTTGTAAAAACAAATTATCCCTTAAAGAAAAGTAGTAAAAATCTCTACTCCTCAGTTATTGGTAGTATTTCATTTTATACAAAATTGAGTGCTCGACATACGATTCTAAAAATTAGATAGCCTACTAGCTATAAAATTTATATTACTCTCATCATGAGATAATCTCCCAAGAAAGAGAAAATTTACGAGCGCGCATTATACATTTTATCAACGCATATGATGACGTACGTGCATAATGAGATCCCCATCCTCTTAATTATCAAGCATATTCCATATACTGTATTACTTATTAACGCTTGACGGCTTAACATGATAGTTCGTGTATAAATGAGCAAATTAATCCTAGGAAGCGGAAAATTTAACAAGAGAATGAAGGTGGGCTTTGGGGTAAATCTGAACACAGTTATAGAAGTTAATGCAATTTATTGTCACAGGTTTGCGAATGAAGAACATTTTTGAACATGCATTATGTAATCTAACCTTTCACTTTTATCAAAGTAAACTTCACAACTGAACACAAAGTCTGAAAAGAAGTTCGATGATCGGAAATATAAATGTTTCATGTGCCAACAAAGGGGTAGAAATTTACGTCTAAATTATATGTGAAACATTTTCTCGAGGTTCTGAGCTGTCCGCTTCAAAATCAACAGTTCTCGGATCGATGTTCGGGTCTGGCCAATCTGGCACGTTATATCGGTCTTCCTTTGACTCTTGTGTGTTACAGCTGCAGAACTTGAAAGAACAGCCCCTTCTTGATTCATATCACGTATCAAACAGACTGTTACTATGATTACGACACAACTGCTCCGATGAGTGACTTCTACCAAGAAGACAATTCTGAGTGAAGATAAGCAGGCTTTTATTTTGACTGCAAAATGCTGATGCAGGCCTAAAATAACACAAATTTCGTGAACTTTTGTGTGTGTATAGATACAATCGTGCTAATTGAGTTATTTATTTTTATTTGGGATCTGAGAATGGCTGTCTTCTGGGTTGATGCGCAGTGTAGTCTGAAGATGATTATTGACGTTTCAGCTGTACGTTTTGCCTCCATTATCAGTACGATACCCCACATGTTCAGTAATGCAGACATATTTTACCAAATGACTATATACATCATCACAATTTTTTTTAAGATTTTCATATATGTTTATTAGGCTTTACTGAAGGGAAACTTCCACAAACTAGTATCAGGTACAACATATAAATAAACAAGTTCGATGGGATTTTCAAGACATTACAGAAGTGTAAATTCACAGGTCAACTGAAGCCCAACAAGAAAGAAATCAAAGAAAAACCTCATAATATGCTTAAATAACATTAATTAATTTTTAAAAGCTGCAATTAGGATAAGTCCATGAATTTTGCTTCACGAATGCAATGCCTACAATTAAATAAATTATAATTACTGTGAATTTCTAAATGTAACGCTTACATTTTTATAGAACGTAGGCTTTTGTGGGACAAATGGGAAAGAAACGACTGTCTCCTAGAAATGCAAAGTACTGTGTTGCGGTGTAGCAATGTATCTTAGAGATATTAATCGGCATAATGCAGAGGACAACGCAAATAAAACCTCGGTTAACGCAGACCACAGCAAGCAGATTGCTTGGCAATATCAGACCGTAAGATCTGCTAATGATACGCTTTTTGAAAGAACTTTCAACAGAACCGAAAATCCCTTACGGAAATTAAAGCAGCTAATTGTACTGCAAATTGGTGGTGGAAAGGAATCGTGGATAATGGCCTGCGGGTGTCTGAAATCTCATTCAACAAGAACAAAATTATAAAGAAATGAAAGGGAGGCCTTTTATAAGTGGTGCTAGAAAGCACTACCTAATACTGACCCTTACTCTGTTATTGTAATGGATACTCAGTCATTATCAAACAGCGAAGGTGAAAAATTTACCTCAAAAGTTTTGAACAAGAAGAGTATTTTAGAATGGCGCAAAACAAAAGACGTCCCACTTTCGAGAGGGAACAGTCTTTTGACGCGGTGATTCTCGGTCGATTTTTAAAATCAAAAGTATTTATGGCAACAACCGGCTGAAAAAATGACCAAAGGACAGAATGAGACAGTACTTGGTAAGATCTGAGGTTATCACGGCGACAAGTAAAATATTGCTTTTTATACAGCACCGTCAAAACATAAAACCTCATATAACGCCGTGTAGAGTGGTAGATAATGACCGATTTATCAGAGGAGCTTGCTGCCTCCGGCTTATTATGAAGGCAGTCGGCTAGTATCTACAAGAATCAACGATGATACATCCCTGAAGACAGCCATATTCGTACTTGTCTCCGTAAGAACCACAAATTTTTCCAACTGAACGACGAAAAGTGTCGAGCGCAGACAAAATAAGAATATGAAATACAGGTCACAAGTCCAAACAGAAAGAAAGAAAGCTTCCATCCTATTACGACCATTTACCACTGTTTCTAACAACCTCTGACTCTCTTTCATTAAAAACAGTTCTTTTGTCTGCAGAGCTCTAGTGCTACAAATGATCTGAGTATGTGACTTCAGAAAACAAACCTACTGGATAATGCGTTACCCAGAAGTAATAATAATAATCATCATCAGCAATATTTCAGATCCAGTCTCTTACCGGCGTTTAACCGGTCTCCAGAAAGATATTCGTCCATTTGACGTGTAACGGAGAATTTGGAATGGGATTCTTTATCAGGACATAACAAAATGCTAAGTTATTCGTGAAGGAAAGAGGCGGGCATGGACATAAGGCTCCAGTCATTCTCACATTCAATGAAGGGTGGTAGTATCCCTTTTACCCTCTGCAGAAAGTCCCGTTGTGCCCATTGAACACAAAGGAGTGTATGATTCTGGACTTCGTGGATGAAGGAAAGTTCCCTCAGGGCCTGCTTCGGATCGGAATTCGACTGTTAAACCCGCGAAATTTCTGCCTCTTAAAATTAGGGTCTATTACAGAATGTGTGATGGAATTGTGTACTGAGTATAAAATATGTACAATTATCTTTCAATTCATGACGTTTACTTTTTAAGAAAGTATTTCGATGTTTGAATCTTCAAATCTTACCGCTGATTTATTATTAGTCATAATATAAATAAGTGAAGTCGCTTTGTTGTCCAGTATTTCGTTTTTTCACTTCCTCTAAATTATAAAATAATGAAACTAAACCGTTTCGGAGGCTGAATTCTCCTTTCGTCTTTAAGTAAAGGAAAAGCCTATCTGCTGGGCATGTACCGCCCTCAGTGTAAGCACAGCATAAAAATAGACCTGGGATCGTTTACGATGGACGAATCTCGCGTTGTATTGAAATCTGGTAGGGAAGTGATGGCCTATCAAAGATCCTATTTCCTTCACTATCGAAGACGCTTGAGAGAGACGACGCTTGAAAAGCAAAGGCTATCAATTATTCCATATGATTTCGAATTCGATGTTGCTATGTTTGAAGACGAAAATGCATGTGGATATTAATATGGGCCAGCACAGAAAATTTATGACTGCATCATTCCCGTTCATTCGTACACAGTATTGTGCTCTTCTCCGTTATTACAAACTGTAATCGGATTTTGTACTACAGAGTTTATTTTAAAACCAATTAATTGCGGGCCAGTATCAGTAATTCATTGTACGTTCAATTATTGAAGCTCCATACATAATCATCGACCCCCCATTGTGCTGAAACAACAGACAAGAAGAATAGTGTCCCATGTGCGTGGAATCTATACAGATAATTCGTTTACATCGCACTATTTAGAAAATGCATCACGTAATCTATCCTTCCATTAAATCCGTCAAAAAAGTAACAAGTATGAATAGGCTGATCAGTTGGTTACTTACTGATACGAAACCCGCTAATGAAGTTAATTATTAGACTAAAAAACTGTCTATCAAAAATGACGGGAAATCTTGCTTTAAAGTTTACCGAAAAGTTCAACAAACGAACACATAAAAATTAAGATCGTTACTAATCTTTGCTTCATTAAGAAACCTGTGAAGTCTAAGCACATAAAACATTTTGTTGTGATATACAGAATTATATGCACATAGTAGGCGATGGAAGAGTTAATGTTTTCTTTCAGAGCACTATTTACAAACAGCTGCATATAAAAGTCAAAATTAAGTTATTTTAACAGAAATTTAAATTCATTTTTTATCTTCGATTAATAAAAGAATATATATGATTTAAATGTAGTACAATTAAAAATATGACCTTATATTGAGTTTATATACAATAACTTTGATGCTATAACAACTGTTACATTGCACGGTCGTATATTCGTAAATATTATTCCAAGGACCCAAAATCCCGCAACAGCAAATTGTCACCAACCAACAAACCAACCAAGCTACCTTGGCAGCGTAGACAAGCTGTGAACGGAATAGCGTACTATCCTTACTTCAAAAAATATACAGCCAAAGCATAAATACAGTTACTTTTGTCCTTTCTAACAATGTTAACAAATAACAAATTACAGGATTCTAACAAGAAACTGGGATAGAGCTGTCCCAGTGCTAACTGACGTTAGCGTTCCGTATACGAAAGACAAAATAGGTAACTAAAGATAACGATGAAATGTAAACGCCAAAACTGTTCAGGTTCTATTTCATTTTTTTCCTTAATAGTTGCATGAAATGTTTCCCTCGAGGTCTGTAGTTGAAAGCTCTTCTTGACAATCTATAGGCTAGCGCGAAATAAACATGAATTTTCCACGTTCCCTAGTATTCCTTGATGTAATCGGTCATTCTGTTAACGAGGTCTAAAGCTAACCGCCTTAAATATCCACCGTATGCCAAAAGAAGCTAAAAACGTTCAGAACGCAGTAATACAGTGTGCGTATTAAAGGCTACACGTATTTGAAACTTTAATCTTCTGGTCTCACATTCGTGATGAGAATTACTTCCAGACATGAGTAGGAAATTCTCAAGCAAAGAGACCATTTGCGAGATCTCGGCACTGAAGAAGAACAAATATCAAACTGAGGCTTCAGAATATGAGGAGTGAGTGTGTGTATGGATTTAATACAACTGGTTCATTATAGAATCCAACTGTGGAATTTTATGAACACGAAAATAAACCTCCAGCTTTCATAGAAGACGGGTAATTTCTTTACCGCCTAATTAAATATATTTTTTCTCAAACCGCAGTGTGTTCCATGCAATTACCAAGGCCTAGTTAGTTAATCTAATTAGTTTAATACGTACGTACGCTCCTAATTTACATGATATTGAATTTTGCATTTTAAAACATAATTTTCCGTATTTTGAATGTTACATCCATTCGTTCCACATTTCAAGTAATACGACAGTCTAAATGTTGTATCACAGGGAGTACACAAAGTAATTACCTGCAATGCGCTGCAATAATAACCTACAACTGCATTACGGCAGAACGGAGCAGACTAGTGGTCGGAGAGTAACGAACTCTGCAGTGCACATGATTCATTACGCAGTCTGTGCACACGATGGTTTCAGCCACGGTAATTGGACCCAGCAATTAGAACGCATAGCCACTGTTCGCTTACACAGTATTACAGGTACCGGTATGTACTGTATTATTTAAATAATCACGGAAAATACCAGGGAAAAGTGAACGAAGTCGTGGGCCAAATGCAGTATAAAACAAGAAATGTATCTAAGTATGACCTAAATTAATAATATTTATTTTTTAAATATTTTATTAATGTTCCGTGATTGACTTGCACTCCGGCTATAAATGGACGTGTTCCGCACTCATAGCAACAATTTACTATTCGTTTACTTAGGCTATCTTGTGAAAACAGAACGTATCGAAGTAATTAACCTGACATGAGCAGTTCCCCCTGATGTTCGTCACAAACAAGGTACTGAGCTTTTCCCACCAAAATTATGTGTTCCTAGCTTATATTCTAGCTCCATGGAAACATGGCGGCGTTCTGTCCAAATATCAAGCTTACATTAATCAAATTTGCTACACTGCTTATAGTGGAAACTTTATATTTTTGCGAATAAATATGGTGTTTCCATTATTTCCGTAAAAAGAATAAGTAATATATAGAAAATCTTGTTTTTGGACAATACCTACAGAACGTTTCAAGCGCGATACATAAGTAACATGTTAATGGAGTCAAACCTGAAAATTTAAGGTTCAGTTTATATCTGTATTAATATTGTAACTAGCAGCTTCTCTAGAGGTTGTGGACGGGCAACAACAAGTTAATTCAATCGAGACAACCGTTGCCTATATGTTGACGGGCGGGGTGGGGGGTGGGAGGGGCAAGATAAACTGCAATAGTCGAGGCAAGTCTGCAAGTCTACTATCTTGTTCCAAGGGCCCATCAGGCGTCTTCACGTTTTTCGACAATTGCTTGTTCACCGAGGAAGAATATGCCCCAGTCCGAGTGACAGATCAGGCTCTTGATGGCCAGAACGAACTGACAGAATCTGTCACTCGTCAGCTTGATGAAGATCCATCTATGAATAGACCTTCTTCTTCTTTTCCTTCTTTAATCCCACGTCCAAGCAACGTGAACGACAAAGACAGTAAGTTTCGTGGGAAAAGCTGCTTCTGTCCACTACCGTCTTTTTCTCCCAAACCGTCAACGTCAACTGCACCAATTGTCTTTGTCCGCTAAAACCGCCAAGTAACGAGAAAGAAGATACGTTTAAACACGCTGACTCCCAAGCGATTTTTGCAAGACAAGAACTCCGTTCCGGTGATCTAAAAATTCAAAATTCTTATTAAATGTGACACTCTGGTAGCTCTCACAAACCTCGTGCGTCTTCCTTGTCCCAACTTTGGTATCAGAAATAAATTATATCAGACATTAAGACTAAGTCCTGTAACTGACTCACTGGTAGTCTGCAACTATACTGAAATAGTCATAAGGCCCACCTGTGACCCTCGTGGTAGTCAGTGTGTTGTGTGTTCAACACGCACCATCTCCCATGAGAAAGCTAAAATTGTTATGCTTTGGGTACGAAGGAAGAAAGTTAGGAGGAAAGGTAAAAAATGTACAGAAACTTACGAGCTTTATCAGTGTCAACGAATTTGTTTAGTTTTAAATCAAAATTCAATATACAGAACTCTGGAACAATATATAATAATTTATTTTCTGTCATCCTTGAAATCACACGTTGTGAAACACTGTCCTAGAGAAACAGCTTATGCATGTGCAGAAGATAATTCACGTAAGGGCTGCCTTGATACAGTTCGCCTCACTGTCACTAAGAGGATTGTAATATTATAAAAGAGATGTGTAAAGTGTACTCTCTACAGACACTAACATTCCAAAGGTTTTATTCATTTCACATGACGAGCAACGTCAACATAGCAAAATGGCAACAATGAGATACGAGTTCACTCTTAAGACAATGTTTACCAAGGTTATTGTTGCAACAATGTGTTGAAAGACGCGACGGACAGATATTGGTCAACAAGGTGTATTTTACTTTAGATAAAGCATACAAAAACACTTAGTAATTCTGTGTTTATTATGCTCGTTCATTTGCCTGTTTATGCTGTAAACCGGTTAATTATTGACACGGATGTACACCAATTACTTTTCATCGGATCGCTACAGCTTTAATTTATACTGCAAGCTTTCCTTCCAAGGAACAAATAAAATAACACATCCTTCTTGTAAGTCTCTTTTATCCATTATTTCACTCATCTGCTTTAATGCCCTACTGTGTCGTCAACTGCTGTATTTTACTTCCTATAACGAGCATAACAGTTTCTTTAAGGCACGTAATAAAGAAGGAAGAGCCTAGACTCTCAAGAAAAAACAATTATGCCTTTATGCAACACATTGAAGTAGAATGAAGAACTTGTTCAATCTTCAAGACAATACAAGACAAGCAACGTAAACCTGCGTATTCAGACAGGTTAAAATGTTACCAGCCTAACAGTAATAATCACTTAATTATCGGATAACACAAATTTTACTTAACAATTACCGCCATATCTAGAGTTATTACGGTTTCAGACTGGTTTAAAAATGGAACAAAGTTCTAATCCCGGTCGGGGCATGACGGTATGCCGACATTTTCCCAATGTTGTTCTTTTCCAAAGCAGGTACAAGAATTGCGGTCGGCAAATCCCCCTGTCCAAGCCCCAAGAATTCAGACCACATTTCGTTTTTTGAGAATTACAACAGAATCAGAATAGGGCAAAGTCGAAGAAAATTATGTAAAACATTTAAAAGTCTTATTACATCGGTCTAAGACTGATACAGCTAACCGACGATCTGAAACAAGGAAAGAAGATAAAGTTCCAGGAATTAAAACGAGAAGCTGAGAATAGGGAAAACTGGAGAGCTCTTTTTGGGCAGAGCAATGGACCTGTCGTAAGACAGAACACTGAATAATAATAACATCGGTCTAAACCCTTTCAAAAAGATTATATTCGGACAATGAAAAATGATGTTATAACCTACGCTTAGTTTATACATTTTATTGCGTAGGTAATAATTAATTTGCGTTGCCCAGTTGAACGGTCTTATTTCTTAATCATTCTATAGTGACATTTAGTGAGAACCGTTTAATGGTAGCGGCTGCTATGAATGAACTCACTTGCAATATGAACATGGTGACTGCAACCGAATTCACAAACGGGGAAAGAATTCCACGATGTCTCCCGTAATCAGTAATACCAAAATGTCAAGACCAGATATGATCAAACTTAAGCATCAGTTCTATCTATGAATTATTTACATACCTACTAAAATATGCAGCAGGATTAAAGGTACGACGTCGAAAGTGCATTTGAAATGACAGATTATTGCAATAGACCAAACAATAATTAACGCTACGCCCTCATTTGCCAGTTAGGAGTCTGCCTCCAGAAGCAGAGGGCAGCTGCGACTATGCCGAATAATCAATCACGGACTAACAATGTGTGGTCTTTCAGGAGTCCTTGGATATGACGGCTGTTATACACTTCGGGCTGTACAAAAAGAGAGAATTCCTTGCCCATATCAGCACCCATTAGCTTCGTAATCAGGACTTTGCTCCATGTACTTAATATAACTAACTAACTAACTAGATGGCTTACCGAACCCGAAGGTTCATCACCGAATTAACCAAAGCCCTCCACCGGACCCTGGCCTGGGCCAACAAAATCCAGTCTCCTTCATCTCCTATCTCCCATAGATCCCGCCTGACATTATCCCCCCATCTACGTCTAGGTCTCCCCAGCGGTCTCTTCCCTTCAGGCTTCCCAACTAGTACCCGGTGCACACCTCTTGTCCCATCCATGCGCGCTACATGCCCAGCCCATCTCATTCTTCTCGACTTAATCCCCCTGACAATACTGGTGGAGCAGTACAGATTTTTAAGCTCATCATTGTGCAGTTTTCTCCACGCCCCATCGTCTTCCCTCTTAGGCCCAAATATCCTCCTCAACACCCTGTTCTCAAACACCTGCAATCTGTGTTCCTCCCTCTGAGTGAGAGACCATGTTTCGCACCCATACAAAACAACAGGCAAGATTATTGTTTTGTACACTTTAATTCTCAGGTTCTTAGAAATCAGAAGGAAAGACAAAATATTTTGAACTGAGAAGTAGCAAGCAGTACTTAATACAACACATGCTAAATGTATTTCACACTTCGTACGGCTCATGAAGAATTGTTAGACGTCATCTGTACAGTTCCATCATTATTCCATGGCTTGTACTTCAAGTTTCCTTCACTACTTTATAATAAGGGCTTCTTCTTAGGGAGTTTTCCGAAGTTCTAACGCAGGAATTTTATAATTGAACGAGTTAATCGAATTTTCCGTTCAGTTTTGAGGAGACGAAGTTAGGGCACGCTGACTTCAGTAATATTGATATAAGCATCAAACTACTGCAAGAACCTAGTTCTATTGTCCACATCAACAACCCGAAAGGCCGCGAGTATCAAACCCAGATCATAGATTGTTCTGATTTCCTTGAACATCTCCAGTACCTTGCTTTCTTGCGCTACGTATAATAAAATGCTTTTAACATATTTCAAAGCGCTGTATTTCATCCCATCAGTTTATTTCGACTTACATTTGAACCATTAAATTTTAAGAAAATTTATGTATGTAATTTCAGTGTATAGTTTTGTAAATATCCAGCCTGCAGCCTTCTAGATATCTGTGCTAAAGAAATTAGTTTTAAATTTAAAATCTAAAGACACTTACACAGTTCTAACTGATACATCAGTTTAGCCAATGTGAGCCGTGTACTATGTATGTATTGATATTATTTAGAAAATTTCCCTTTAAGTCTTCTATTCGGTGTATAAGAACGTACGATGTGGTTACGTACAGGCTTAATTCACTCTTAAACATCAAACAGCCACACCTACGCAACCTCAAAGAATCAGACCCACGTTCACATGGCATTTCTGACTGCGTGGCAGGACTCAACAAATGTTCAGAAGTACAGACATGTTGTCATTAAATATCGTATATGTATGTAGTCCTATGTATCTACGTATATGTATGTATATATGTAAGTATATAGTACGTAAGTAGATGCATGTATGTCAGAATGCACATATATATGTTCTAAAACAATGAAAATAGCTTAAAGCAGGAAATAATTTCGAGTAAGAACACAAACAATAAAAATAAATAATATTAATCCAAGGCAAGTAACTCCTGTGCATGGTTCAATAAGAGAAAACAGATACACGAAAGATGAAAACAGGACAAACTTCCCAATTTCAACGAAGTTTAAGAGTGAAACACTACAGTGTTTCACGACACTCCAAAAAAGAACATATTTTAATACAAATTTTAGCAATGTACCGTGATTGTTCCACTCATTCGATTTTTTCATGCACAACAACCGTTATACATTCTTACTTGTACACGACAGTTCTTGTTTTATGTTACGAGTATTACTTTTTACTTTTTTTTTTGCTACGAATTATTCCATACCTTCATTTATGAACGTGACTCTACTCCATTAGAATGTTTCAACAAAGCTGCACAAAATATAAACCCGCTTATGGCGATCTACCGGGGTGCCACCTCCAGGTAAATAACTGGGATTCCACTACATCATGTAAGGACCTCACTTATGTCACTGGACATAAAGCAACTATTCCATCTACACATAAAACGATCGCTGCTACGCCACTCCTTGATGTAACGTAATGCATTGTGGGAAAGTACTGGCAGCTTTTTTTAATTTGCGAAGTAATTACAGTACAGTAGATACGTAATTAAAAATGTAGCGGGTCTGACCTGTCCCTGAGAAATCGGATTAGGAAGATATAATAATAAAGCAAAATAATAAACAATAGTTTGTAAAATTATTGCACAACTGGTATATAATGGAGTTATATTAAAAATTTGTTAGCAAAGGAGGCAGAAATAACCAGCCGCAACATTCTGCAGACACAGACAGACACATTTCTTAAATTAATATTTATAATTACATTAGCCGATCACATTCATTACGTAATATATTTTATGCTGTTATATTTCGATAAATTATTCCTTCTTGTTCTTCTTCTTCTTATTCTTGTGGCTGTACAACCCAGTGTGGGTCTTGCCCGCCTCCTTTCGGAGGTTTCCTAATCTATGAAATGTGAATTTTGTAAGTAGTGAGTGACCAGCCCACTGCCACTGGACAATTTCTACTCAATCCTGATTTATTCTGCTAGAGCCATCTAGTAGAGAATCAGGAGACACATGGGTGAGAAATGACCGCTGAATTTTCGTTCATGCTCGTAAAGTTCTTTAACATGCCGTAAATCTACTTCTCAAAGCTACGGATTTTTATCACCCTTAAAAATCCATCGACCTCGGCCTGGTTTGAACCCCCACTCTAACCATTAGTCCATAGAAAGCGACAAATAATTAATTACTTTTAAATAATTTAAAACACAATTGGTACAGATATGTAACCATACCAGCAGATACAAACTTGACTTAGGTGTAAGTTCACACTATAGTAGCCTGTTGTCTTGGGTGCGATAAATTCGTTTGTATATAGGTTAGTAAACACACATAATACTGAAATTTTGTGACAGGATAGGGGACTGGGGTTAATACACTTACATTAATGTTAGTAATTGTAAACAACTCCCTCCCCCCAAGGAAAGATGTTCACCATCAAAGTTTGGAAATATGCAGGCCTAATAATTGCTAGAAATTAAATTCACTTACCTTAAAGTTGTCTTCGGTTTCGTCGTTGTTAACAGGGAAGCTAGGAACACACTTGCACCGCACGTTGCACGGAAACCTTACAGGCAGCCAAATGGCGTCAAACACGAAACTGAACTGGAAATGGAAGCAAATCAAGCGACCTTCCCGCACGTGTACATCCGTTCCATTCGGCCAGTAGGTGGCATCATAAGCCTGTCAAACAAGGTGTACCAATCGAAAATAAAAAGAAAACAATCACGTACTACGATGCGAAACATAAATTAACGGCAAGTCCACCCCCGTGCAATAGACTCTCCCAGTCTCCCCATGACAGTCGAGTCAAGGTCACTGCTCAAGCCAGACTCCATTCTGTACGAATTTATCAAAGAGAAAGAATAACTCTCGAAGCTTAGAGGAACGTAAAAACAATACTGAAACAGACTGTTGCCAACATTGACCCACAAACACCTTGCAAAGTCGCACGAAACACTGAAAGTGGTAGAAGCTTGTCTTCGCAAAAGTGGTTGATATTTTCAGAATGTTCCGTAAGACTGGTCTGTTTGTCCTTACAAATACAAATCGAAAGCAACTCATCTGTTTTGTTACGGTGATATTACCGAAGCTTAAAATTAGTGTTGCTATTCAAATAGAACCTTTTGCAGATGTACAACTCTATGCAGCTCACTGCAAAGTATTCTGCAAACTAAAAATAATTACTACCAGCACCAAATGCCGAAGTAAATCTTCATTCGTGTCATTTCCAGGTTCCAATAATCACGATTCCTACACGAAAGAAAGGAAACAAACGAGAACAAAAGGAGACGTAGCAAATTCATTGTATCGCTTTTGTAAAGACGCTGTCTTCCAATTCCCAATCCCCGTTATTCTCACATATCCAAGATCCTTCATTCTCTCCTCCCTCTGCCATCGCATCTCGGATTTTCTTGATCCATCTGACTCTCGGTCTTCCTATCTGCCTTCTTCCTGTTGGCACTCTCACGATCACTTGTTTGGTCCATCTGCTGTCCGCAATTCTTTGGACGTGCCCATACCATGTCAATTATTCAATTTTTATCGAGACCAAAAAACAATTTTTACGCGAACTTTTCTCTAGTTACTTTGGGTTCCATCTCTAACGAGCTTTTTAGCATTCCACTTTTTGTCCGCTGGTCTATTGCATCTACTGCCCGCACCCACAGTAATTGATACCAGTTCATACTCGCCCCCTAATTTCATGCACCACCAAGCGTCAAAACGCTGGTGTTACGTTCGCAACTCCACATTAATAAAAGCAAACCCTGACTGAGGATTTGTTTTTCTGGGTGCAGAGACTCCAACACAGAGGCAAATGGCAGCTTGTGGAAGATTTCGAAAGTGGCACATTAAAGAAAAAGGCACGTCAACGTCGTGTTTCTCAGAAAGTGGTTCGTGAACCCGTTTGAAGTCTCCAGTATTTAAATTGATTAGCAGAAGAACATGCTTAATATGTGTTTCAATATTATTTTAGGGAAATATTACAGATGGAAATAACACGTTTTCTTCCGTGTTCCTCGTTTACTTTAGGCAAATTTTAATATTGTAATCAAGAACTTTCCTGCCATTTATGGAACCTGGAAGTTCGCTGCCGTATTCACAAGAGCTAGCTTCCCGCAATGTTATTACAAACGCTCATTATATCAAGACTTGATTACGAGAGTTTTGCACGGAGATACATAAGCTACTTTACATGCGATAAAAAGATGTTAAAATGCACAGAGAGAAACAGTCTGATTGGTAGTGAATACTTGAGTGTTATACGAAGAAGTACGGAATAATTGCGAAACAGCGCAGATGTCGACATGGCGGTTGACAGGGAAAGCAGATTTCTGCCTTGGCTATGCGATTCAATTGTAAGAACACATGCGGCCGCACAAAGCAAATCAATTTACACCCCAGGAAACTCAATTAAGGGATTCTGTTTATTTGCTTGAGACGCATTGCTCTTGCAGCAATCCTATTTGTTAACGTGATTCAGAAGTCAGTGTTCTTTCTTCGGATTAGCACGATCTAAACCTAAATCACCCTGGTTATATCTCATTGTATTTGTTAAACAAACGCAGCCGAACCTTCGCTTAGAACCCTTCCAGCAGTGCAATAATTTGTGTGGCAATATTAATTTTAAATGACAGCATCGATCACCGAAATTTATCGGGAATATCATCGATTATGCAACTATTATTCGTTTTAATCGTCTACCAATCGTCATGTTTAATTGTACGGTAACGAGACACATCAGAAATGAGCAGTTGCCCACAAACACGGGTTTCCACGTTTGACCTATCGTCGGTAACTCTCAACTGTTTTTCTTAAGATCTCGTTAGTATTGGTTTATATTCGAGAAGGGGAACGAATCATATTCACAAGAAAAGTTCCAGTGACAGGGGCAACTAAACCCCAAGAAAATTCGAGCCAGCCTAGGTCAGTCAAACAAACATTCTGAATAGGCAGATCGATTTCATGATTAGATCGAAATAAGAGAAGCAGACTTGGTTCATAGCTTGGAGCTGCTCTTAGGCGTAGATCTTAAATTCATGTAGCAGAGTCCTTCTTGAGAAACTTTAGCTAGACAAGAAATGTCTCACGTTTTATGGAACACGAAGGTTATTAATGCATTCAAACGTGCTCTCGTATGTAAAATAGTGATCCTAATTCATTAATGTATTTAATATCGATTCAGCTCTTTAATGTATTTACGACTATTAATTCGCCAGGGAAAATAAAAACTAAACCTGAAATAAATCCTGATAATGTTTTTTTTCACCTGTGGTATGATAGTGATATTTCCTATGCACACGACAAGATTGTAATATCATTATGGCTCGGTCAGCAAAGCGTTATTTGTGATAAAAGAACACAATTTGTAGTGAGGATGGCGTCAAACAGAGGGCGAAAGGTAAGCGTGTTACCCTTACTTTGTCTCTATAAAAATATGAAACCAAACATTCTACTGTCTTAACAACAGCGGAATGGAATTTCATTATTCCCAAAATGCGAAAATGTAAATGTAAGGCTGTTGAGAAATGATTGAAGCGCTTAAGGGAACATATAAAAGGCTAAGATGAGTAAAGCAATAAAACTGAAGGCAGGGAAAGTTCATTACCTGATGTCACAGCATGCTTCCACTGATGGAAACCTATAAGCTCTTCAAGTTGGAAATGTATGCGCATTTCCAATTTTGCAGTCAATCCGGCATTAATAAGAGCAAAAAGATGTCAGAAGCCTCCCAGAACAGACGCGAACCAGGTGAGTCTGTCGATAGCAAATTCAAAAGTTGTCTCCTTTCTTTCTTCACTCCACGTTATTGAAATCAGATGAAATAAACGTCGTTGTATTAGGTCAATCTCTTCATCCTTGACTAGGGCACTAGATGCATTTAAGTGGTATGTTTTGAGCTCTGACTGTTTCAGAACAGCTTCCACATTACCAATGAATTTCGTATGGACATGGTAAAGAATAGAAAGTTTCTCACTACATTATCGGCTGTCAAACTTACGTCATTTTACAGTTACGTTTTAAAATGTGTACGAAAATATAGAAGCAACATAAGTTGGCCCCTCTCTCTCATTTATATATTATTTCACTCACAATCATTCTCTGACAGTCACCCGCTATCAAAAATTCATATTTTCACCTAATGAGTTCCTTATTCACACACGCGCACTCTAATTAATTCACTCGCGGTCACTCAATCTTTTGTTTATTCTTACAAAGTCATAATTTCGTCGGAGCCTACAAATATTCACTCCCTCACGCATTCGTAAGTTCAATCAGGCATAAATCCTCTCACTCACTATAAAAAAATGACTCTCTGTCCACTCTCTCTTTCACCTCTCGTCCTCTGAGAACTCAATCCCAAATCCACTCGCCGACTCTTGTACTCACTCTCAGAAATTCACATCTTCCCGAACTCCCCATCATCCGCACAATCGCCGTATACCCTGCACTTCAATATGATTAATTTAACATGATCCCTCATTCGTACAATGTTACGACAGAATGTCATCACCATTCTGCAACATATAAAGAAGATATCCTGGTTCCACCCTCTCTCATACACACGAGTTATGTGAAATGGCCCTCCTCTTACAGTCGTGTGATGACCTTAACACATTCGTTCTGAATTTCATATCAGAAATACCATGAATATGCACCGAGTTATACAAATAGAATGTAGAACGCTGAATGGCAGCATTTTAGAAAAAGTATCGTTCAAAGAGACGTTGCGTTTTATGAAACTTGTGTATCGAAATTATAAACTATTAAGTTAAAAAAAAAGTTTTACATGTCAAAAATTGCACCGACGAGCCCTTCAAGTTCTTTCCCGTACGAATCAGGCATCGTTCCTTTTAAAAAAAGCCAACGTATCGGCATTATAGCGGTTGTTGCCGAGAGCCGTGAAGTGACAGCTGCGTTCAACTTTATCAGCGGACGCATTGTAATTTAGAGAACCACGAGCTTAGCGCCTTGAGCAACTCCGGTGTTAATGTATCTAAAACGTATATTTCCTTGTGACAAACACATTTTATCGGCGTAATAGGTTAGTATTAATATTCATAGAGCAAGGATTCACTCTCTTATCTAAAGATAATATAGTTCGATAATTGAACACGATATTAAACCGAACTTGAACGTCTCACAACGTGGAAAGAACGCAGGTACGTAATAAAGTGTATACTAGGCGAGTGTGGTCGCAATTTTAAAGTAATTACTAACTGCAATCAAAAATAACTGTTGCATGGGAAGTAACAGTTGCAGATACAATCTGTTTTTTAGTTAACAACAATGTTGTTTCCACGTTGACGCTGAAACGATTGATGAAAAAAAAATATTGACAGATTTATACGTTCGTTTCAGTCAAGAAACAAATTAGGGCTTGCTTCAGAATGACGTGAGAGATGATATCTACAGAAACTTCACAGTCACGCAAGTTTTTACGTAGCAAAATGCCATGACACGTCTCAGTTTTAATATACAATGTAGACATAAGCACCCAGTTGTATTGAAAATATCATGACACTTAATCAACATAACCTTTTATATTTAAAGCAGAAAATACAGAGTCGCCTGTTCTAACGCCACATATAATGGGCCATTTAACAAAATGTTTTTTGAATTTATAATTTCCTGTATGTTTATGGCGGTTTAGCATAACTTTGTCCTATAAGGGGGAACAGATTTGTGAACTGCATCCTTTTCTTTAAAAAAGTACAGATTTTATAATATTTTCTAACGTTACGAAACGATACTCGATATGAAACATTTAACACTAACGGAAATTTGTTTTAATGACTCTTTTTTATAGCTTTATGCTAAGAATCATTTAGAAACACAATTAGGGCTTAGTGTAAATTGCGTTCTATATATTTGAAACTGAACAATACGTAAAATAAAAATCATTAAGAGCCATCAATATTAATTTTGATGAAAATTAATTCAGACAGAACACGGAGGTGTCAAAAACGAGGGTTACAAACAAATTTGGTATCAATA
Source organism: Zootermopsis nevadensis (assembly GCF_000696155.1). Next base: position 2,501,563 of record NW_019059605.1, on the reverse strand, counting down.
TTAATATGTGTAGAATATGAGCAACATGAAACAACAAAGAATAAAATACGCAAATAAAATAATGCTCTGAATACGTAAAACTTTGATTAAATGGTTTGTTAGTAACGTAACGATTTACTTTGTTCCAAAAAATCATTTACCACTGACGTACTGGCGAGGAACATGACAAAGAGACTGTGGGGAATGTTACTGAATCGAGAAATGTTCATTTGGAAAATAAAATACTAGGATAATAAACAATGAACTGGAACGGATGTGGAAGGACGCGGTCGCGGACAGGGATTCAAATAGACAAATTAATACGAGAGGTAAGAAGGAGGCAACTGAGATGAGGAAAGGATGGAGAAGAAATACGAGAGAAAGGAGAGTGGAGGTTAAAGCACAGGTGGTACAAATAAAACAAAATATGAGGGCGAGGAATTAAGGCACTAAATAAATCATTCCCACTCTATTTAAAGGGATTTCTTACAGTACTGTTTTAACAAAATTAATCATATACGTTTTTGTACTATCCTGTTTGTAGCGTATCACGAAAATAAAACAAAGCCATTAAGAAAAGCAGAGTCGTTAATAAACAGCTTTGCTGTAGCAAGATATTTTCAGCTCCGTCAAGAGATTGCTTTGCGTCAGTGTATGGAGCCACGATCGTGGCGAGTTGGCTGGAAACTTGCTTGTTACGTGCTTACTCTCCTGTGAACATAATGATGAAGCAACCCGCAACGAACAAGTCCTACGCTTCTGCTGAGGCAGCAGCCGGGGATATCGATTCCAGCTGTTCGTAAGCGGCAGTCTATTGGTTTACTGCAGAAAGCTTAGGGTTATTCTCTTTTCATACTTGCCACATAATTCCTTCAACACAAGACAACCTATCTTATATCGGAAGTCGATATGGACACTTCTTAAGGCTGTTTATTATATTCGACCGGCTGATAAGTTGCCACTGCTGAGGGAGCGTTCATTCTAATGCACTATAATATCAGCACATGATTGATATGTATACCTAACAGAACGAAACTGCGTTCTTGCTATCGGTTCAAAGACTTCACCGAAGTAACCCTCTTATCTCTACTCAGCGCATGCAGTTCCAAGGCATATTAACCCATTATATGCGGACTTTTGATTTTAATGTCACAGGTCGTAAATTCACGCACAGAATTACCTTGTTTTTCACTCTGATGTCCAATATTAAGCTGTCATTACATTATATCGCCCCATCATATAATCTAACATATATTCAGTTCAACAAGAATTATTGTAATCCGTAAACTTTTATTTTCAGAATATGGGATACTAAAATATTAAAAAAATTGTCACAATCCCTAATTATTGCTTGTATATTCGGATACTTGTCTTATTTACAAGAGACACACGTCTTACGAACGAAAATAATTAACGTATTAATCTATTCTGTTGTAAATAAGAAATGTGCAATTCACTAAATGTGTTCATTGTAGTTAATTTTTAATTCACCTTTACAAAAGATCACGAAGGTGGCTTTAAATACGTTTTTTTATGTATTAGATTTGACTTATATATGTCATTGCCTCTTTACAATTTATGAAGGCGGACGTAGTCTGAGAGGGCTCCCAGGACAACGGTTGCTACGGGAATATTTTCTGTTCTCCTAATCAACATTTCAAATTTTTTCTTTGTATAATATATAGGATCACTTAAAATAAAAGCCAGCAAATAATCTAGGGCCTAGAGAGGAAAGCAGAGCATTGTGGCTAGTGACGAATATATGGACGTCACTAGACCAATATTTCAGAGATGTTTCCTTTTTACTCCGTATGACGGCTTTCAGGCGACAGAACATGAATAAAAATGTGACAAAATAACAAACCAACGCAAACATAATTCACGTCTATAGTGAGGTTTCCACCTCACTCATCGTCACATTGTGGGTGGGGCCTGTTTAGATAAGAAGAGAGACGATGTTGTAATACACATAATTCGCGGGACCTTTCCTCCATGTCCAAAACCCCTACATAACAATGTACTTAATTACAGAAGTAGGATTCAAAACAAAAGAAAACTTCTAATTGACGAAAGTAAGTGCCTTGCTCGACAAACGGTTATTAATTATGACTAGACTAGCCCGCGTAAGCGTTGTAATACGAAAACATCAATGCAGCATTAGATTACGAACCTCTTTACTTACGTGTGTTAAGCATTAATTAGACCCTACAAACGACTCATTATGATCCTGATATTGAGCAATGATTTAGTTAGAAGACTTGAAATTAGTGTTTTGCTCTGTGCTTCGCAGAACAAACTCAATGGAACATCACGCAATCTGTGAATTATACAGGAATTTACATCTCCACAAATGGCCAGTTCTTGGAGGTCTTAATTTATCTTTGCTGTTTTGTCTTCCTTATCATCAACCTGATGTCACAAAAACATCTCAGTTCAAAGAGTAAAGAAAGACAAAGTGTGAGAATGGCGGACACGCTTTTCTGCAGAATATCAGGTAAGGTTTCGTGCTTTCGTTGTCAACAAATTTCACGTGTTGTCCCACTCCTCACAAAATGTTATTATCTGGGCCGTTAAATCAAGGTGGATGCGATCGACATGAAGTACGAGTGGGACAGACGATAAACACATACAACATTGTGTCCTAAACCTTTTTCTGTCCCTCTGGCAACTCCCATTACATTACAACAGACATTCTGAGCGCTCGTCGTCCATAACAAGTGCATTTTTTTCTGTCAGAGACGCCTTCAGTTCTATACATGTCTTGTTTTACACACTGTGACGCTGAAACTTATCGCACAGCCGACGCGACCCGACGATTCATAATCTCTAACAAAGAAGTACCCGTTGAATAATTTGTTTCATACGTTTGACGCCATGGCAATATAAAGTGTAAACGAGTTTTATCGACAATGTTACGTCTAAGATTGGATCTGGATTCGACACAATATAATGGAACGAACAGTTAGGTGCGTGGTGTTGTGACGTACTGCAAAGTCGCTCTTCTCTGGATTCGACACAATATAATGGAACGTGGTGTTGTGACGTACTGAAAAGTCGCTCTTAATTCATTTGACATTAGTAATTAGGTTTTATTACGTGATCTAGAAGTAAATCGTAGCCGAGTATATGAACTGCCAAAGTACGCAACAGCGCAGAAAGACGTAGTTTTGAAAATTTAGGGAGAAGCCTATATACTTCTTCAACAATCAGACATGCAGGGAAATCAATGGTTACATAATTTATAAAGCAATCTGACAACAATCATGTAATACGGCTCTAAAATCAAATCAGAAAAGCAGATCTACCCTCGAAAGCAAAAACTCTTTCAATTACGCAACTGTTCGGAAATGAACATTTGCCTAAAAGTACGTCTTGCTCATGTTCTACGTAATAATCTATAGAATATAAAATTCAGTTATTATGAACGTTTTGTTTTACGTCTTCCAGTTTTAAGGAATTTATCAATGCAATCGCTCACACGTAAAGACAGATGCATCGATGAAAACGTAACTGAAATATTAAAAGTTATAAAAACCTATCTTAAATAATTCTAAGACGTTAATAAATCATATACAATATTAATATACTTTATTCACAAACATGAAACAGAGTTCTGACTTAAAAATAAAATTTTGCAAGGAAATCGAGATTCAATAAACATATGCAATTTCCTTGCAAAAACACGTTTGATCATCACGGTGTAAACAAACGTGATAAAATTTAAAATATTTTTACAATCCAACATTCTTCCCTTTACCACCATAACATTATTCTGCATCCAAACTGAGAACGATTATAACCATTTCTTTGCCTAAAACGACTTCACAATTCTTCAGTCTTCATCCACAGAATTACCGGAGAGTGTCCTTGAGACAAGTAGAAAAAAATGTGAGGTCCTCAACGTATTATTTATATTTCCCACATTCAAAACAAATTACAATGCCTAAATCACTTACTATTATAAAAGTACAATTACTTAGGCGTTTGTTGAAATCTATGCTTAAATTTGCCCCTTTCCAACTGAAATAAAAGATGACACGAACTTTTCCTTCCATGGGGCAAAATAACGCCAAGTTTAAAGCGGTTTGTCCCATCCTGACTATCAAAGTCTCTTGCGATTAAAGTGATTATAGATCGACTATCTGCAGATTGTACAAAAAGTTATTTTCAAAATTATTGCACAATATTTACACTTAATGTATCGACGTTCACCCACTGTAAGTAATGCAGGAGCAGAGGATTCGGGGGTGAGACCGAGGTCTGACTCATCTGAAAGTTATAAATTAATCCTAACTCTAGTCTTGATGTCGCATTTGAATCTAGTCCCATTATCATTATCTGATTCCATATCAAAAGAAACTTGACGTTTAAACAGAATTTACGCAGTTCACTTTCAACAAATCGTGCTTTAAGGACTTGAGGCAAAACCCACAAGGCAACATACGAAAATGTCTTTGAAGAACTAATCGAGAACTTCACTTAAACATGTCTTATTCGAAATATTACAGTTTTTGGTCTTCCCTTTTCATAGTTTCTCTACACGTATCGATAAGTCCTTAATATCTGGGCATATACATTGAAATAGTCACAGAAATCTTAGTTTGCTATACGCTTCGTCTGAAGGTAATTTATAATTAGGAAGATGTTTAAAAATACGGAATGTTTCTTTTGCTGAAGGACTGAGGTCTGGTATCAATTAGTTTTCTGTATACACTGATATGTAGAGGAAAATGTGGATGAAGGGCAAACGTTACATGACGATGAATTCACTCACACGCTTTCTCTTGATTACACTTGGTGATGCAATATGGCTGCTGCCCGCAAGGTGATGATGAGCACTAGCGCTGTCAAGGCACTGAGAGACGGGCGTGTGGGAACACCGGCCAGCCCATGGTACATCGCGGCCGGGTGTTCGCCTGAAACATAAGCAACACGCTCTAGCTACTGCTGAAGATACGCGGCTTTGAACTAGAATCGTTCGGAAGGTTGTGTATGATTGACGGAATGACTGATTTGTTATTATTTTGGACACGTATGTAGTCATATAAAAATTAACAAACAATGTTATTCGGAAGACACGAAGCGAAAAGACCATTTGGATATCTAAAATAATAAAAAGGATCTTAAATAAATCGTGTGTAATTATGATCACTGGACTTAGGACAGGAATCTGTGGTGGAATCTTAAGCTCTGTAATAAATATTCGGATCTCATAAAAGGCAAGGATCTCTGCTCTATGGAGTTAATTGCAAGTCAACGAGTAGGGTGACTGTAAATAATATATTTGAAAATATGTAGAGGGAGACGGCTTTGGAATATTTCAGTACGCTATACAAATTCCATAATATACGTGGCTGTGCTAAAGAACAAGACATGAAACTGTCATCAGGATTACCAGAATCCGAATCGAAAATAAAAACTAGCGAGCCCTAGAGGCTCTGATTGCCGGATTCTGTGGAATAAGGATAACACTCATTAATCTTACTCCTCTCAGATTCTTGTTTTTATAAGTCTGTATTTCGTGTTTGATGCAAATCACTACATTCGAAGTTGGAAAAGAAAAGGTACTTTGTTAGCGTAAGACTAAATGCAATTTTATTTCTAGTGCTGTTATCAAAGCGCATTTATACGGTAAGCTGAGACTGCTGAAGATGATGATGACGAGGTGGGGACATTACTGTCAGCATCACGAGCTAGAGTTAACAAAGAAGAATTAACCCCATACGGATAGCAGCCTGTTCTACTTTGCATAGCGGGTCACAGCTTTCGGTGGAAATTCTACCGCAAATGAGAAAGCAAGGAGATTAATGATCGCATGTTGCACACAATGAAACTGGCCAAGACAAACACACTTTTTTATTTTCCCAACTATATTCCTTCTTAAACAGACCTCTCACGCTCATCTGAACCACAACAGAATCCTGCCGAAAGTTTGCACGCGCTGTATGTACGAAACGCGTAAACTGACCGCACAATATGGCAGCTGCCTTCGTCCGTCACTATGTATTTTTCATCTCCGAAACAAGAGGAGATATTTATATGGAATTTGGTATTGGAGATCTACGTAAGAATTTGTTGGACGAATTTAATTTAGACTCTAATCAGTGCAGTATGACATAATTTACTTAAAACTCGCATAAAAATTTATAAATATTTACAAATAATATAATGATACGCAAAATTAATTACACGAGACTGAAATGAAAAAATCAGATATTGTACACATTAAAAGAAATAAAAGAAAAAGAGTTCTGACTCAAAATCATCGTCACATCTGCAGTGTGTAGCTTGTAGATTAGCATCTTAAATAACCTAAAGCAAGAAGTATATGTAAAATAATATCTAAAAATACAATGTCTACGGAACACAAAATATATACAATCATGCACTCAAACAGAACTGTTTAAACTTGAAAAGCCACTTAGTTTCAATGCATTATTTTATATATCAATCCACTACACGGTATGCAAGGTTTCAAAGAACATAAAACTTCTCCATTATAAAGAAAAATACGTTAATGATGGTCAGGAAAATAATAACTCTTTATTTTAGAAATCATACAAAATCCCAAAATACATTCTGTTGGCAACATATTATTTAAATTTAAAGTAGGTGGTACACATAATAACCACTGTGCTTTAAAGAGATACACGAGCGTCGGAACTAATGAGGCGAGGCAATGTCGTATTTATAACAAAAAAACTTGCCACAACACGACTGGAAACAACTGTACGCACTGTATATCTTCCAAGTGGACTCTTTCTTTCTGGTTTTCTGAACTCAATTCTGTATACATTTATTATTTCCCCCACGTGTGCTATAGGTTCCACTCACCACACTCTCCCTTACTTTATCATCCAAATAATACCTGGTAAAGAGCAGAAATGATTAAGCTCCGGTTTATGCACTTTTCTCACCCCTCCCACTACTTAACCATTCTCAGGTCAGAATATTCTTCTCAGCACCCTATTCTCAAATTCCAACAATCTACGTTTGTCTCTATTCGGGATTGCAGTAAACAACTCCACGACAACTGCATGCGGTGCCAAATATATGATCTAGCAGAAATCGAGTTCAACCGAAGACGCATGAATGAATGAATAAATGAATTAATTCATTTGATGTGAGTGCCAGTGAAAACATAAATCGCATGTGGTGCCGTCGCGCTGATCGGATGTAAAGTAAAAAAAAATTGTCTGCAGCGTTTCGGCAAATCGCATGTGGTGCCGTCGCGCTGATAGGATGTAAAGTAAAAAAAAAATTGTCTGCAGCGTTTCGGACAGAATATCCTGAGTGAGAGAGTCAGATTCGGAAGGATCCGCTTCCGACGTGACTACAACCTTACAGCCTTACCGTTAAGTATGTGCACACGGACGCTTGCAGGGTTGGCGTTGGAAGGGTCGCAAGTGTACAGCCCTGTGTCTGACGGAATTGCCTTCTGGATGAGGAGACGACTCGTGGTAACGGGACCCTTCTCCGTTACCAGGCTGATGCCACCTCGCGGTGAGTCGAAGTTGATTACCTGGCAACAATCAGGGACGTTCTCACAATTTAGCGTTGTCGTTTTCAATGCCGGGTGTCGCCTTGCAAGTCGCTATGCAATTGGGGTCAGAATAAATAGTTTATAACACGAGCCTTAACGTTTTGTATCATGACACACAATGAGCAGTTCCGTACGAAATAACACACAAGTATTCAAGAAATGCCTGGATAAGATCCTAATTGAGGTTTTAAGCGGTTATCTTCAGTGTCTCTGGTTAATACTGGTATGGTACTACCAAACTGACAAGTTACCTCCTTCTAAATCCTTAGTAATACCTATTCAATGTGTCATTCGATTTGTGTCGGTGAAATACACGAGCTGAGTGCAATGTGTGGAGATAATGTATCAGTTTGTCGGCCTATCTTTTAGTAGGCATGCATCTGAGCGCGTACGACGGTCCTCAATGAGACACTAGCTGTTAAATTTCACAGACCGACAACCCGCCAGTGTCTCTCACTATCCTTCCGGTCCACGCTTTCTTTTTCTCTTTCTTGCTTCGAAGAATTAAGAGAATAAACACACACCGAAGTTTTATCCCTTTGGAGTTTAATATATTGTGAGTTTTAGATCTTCCTAACACAGATACTGAAAAAAAATTACCATAATGCCTTTGTTGTTTCAGACCACTCGTAAATACTACGATCAGTTAGTCAAGAAAGTCCCTGCATTTTATGAAACCCGAATGTTCATTACCTTGATGACATAAACCAGTTACTAGTCCCTGGATAGCAAACGCATAACGCAAATACATAAATACCTTTTCGAACTTCAGTATAGGATTCGTTTAAACGATTAGGTCAGAAACTTTAGAGTGTATTTCGGTTGTTAAATTTCACATGACCATTCGAAACATTTATTATTTGGTACGAAAAGACAAACGTTTATCTGAGTCGTGAGTAAAGTTGCAGGCTTCAGGTTTTTCGAACTGTTAACAAAGCGAATATTCACACACTTATTTAGGATGATTTTGTGTTAACTCTCACCTCCCTGTTGTGGCTCCAGAGCATGGCTGGTGGAGGCTCTGGAGCAAATCTCACTAGACACGTCAAGTTGATCGTACTTCCTCTGTTGATGAACAGGTCAGAACCCCCTAGTATCTCCGTGATCGGCTCTGAAACAAGGAGAAACGCTCGATGTTACACATATTGCAGTGGAGGAGCGTGACCTTGGCAAGAGTGACAGCTAAACCACACGGCAGGGGCAGAGGAGGCGACCTTGAACATTACAAGTCCGAACGCGGCACAGGAGTACAGGGAAGATCACGCAAATAAGAATTCAAGAAATGTGATGTAGCCCTCTACATCACACGCCTGCAATCAATCAACTGTTAACATTCCAAGAATGGCTAACAAGAAATTATAGACTCCGATACTGTACATTTGAATAACATTATTCCTTTATGATCCTGTAGTTCGTGTTAAATTTAAAACGAAAAATTTATAAAAATATTCTGTCTTACGTTCGTTGTGCAGTGGTACTCCATACACTGGAGCATAGTAAAACCGACTGAATAAAATGCGTACTTAAGCAGTTAAATTAGACAGGCGTTGTTAGCCAGATAGTTGGGACTGGCGGTGAGCGGACTACGGGTTAGCACGGTCAACCCTTGCTGTACATTATTTTGAAAATTAGATGCCGATTATACAGCTCCATAAGTTTACAAAATTCAGAGAAATTATATTGCTCAGGGACAGCACAGTTATATACACCGTGAAACGTAAACATGACTTGAAAACATATGCGTTAATTCTGCTGTCGTATTTCTAAAATAAAGTTATCTGATGTAAAAAAAACCCAACAATTTAACAAAGTTACAATTCTATGACTTTATTGCTAGTGTCCGCACTAGCATCAGTATGCATGAATGACTGGACGCATTCCGCGTTGCGGGTTACCTCTTTGTGATTCGAACCAGCAAATAGGCATTACTTTTACGAACGTGTAGCAGGTACGCAACGGCGAATTGCTTTAAAGTGTTTGTAACACTATCAGACTGCCCACAGTACTACAGCGGGGAAATCCTAGAAATGGCTACATTGCCTTATCAATCTCTCTCGCCCCAAAGCTTAAATATGCCTGACCATTCGTACGCATCGTTAAATATCATGTAAACATTATAATCCGTAAACCCAACATCTTTCGCTAGACTCGAACCAGAGACAGTTTCCTTAGTTCCTGTAAAGTCATCGTCGAAACAAACAACTTTGTTCTTTGTGCCCTTCTCCTACAGCGCTTCATTTCCGGCTACAGAAAACTATCTTCATAGAACTATATAAAATTCTTTTAGGGTTTGTGGCCTTTGTTTACGTAATCTCCTCTTTGAAACAAAAAGCTCTGGTCTTCGCGTCGCTGTTCTATCGTACTTAGTTTCCGAGCTATATTAAACGGCTCCACCAGGCATCGAACTCAGGACAACTTCCACAGAGATTGTACCATGCTGTGTTCCCTTCCTCGTCTCAACAAATAAGCGTGCTACGTTTTGTCCAAATCGGTTTATAAACAAATAAGCATGCTACGTTTTGTCCAGATCGGTTTATTCGTTCTCGAGGCATATGCGAACAAATTCACAATTTCAACTTATTACAAGACACTGACTGCAGGTTCTGTGGCCGGAATTTTTCACCTCGTTACTGCAATTAGATTCGAATTTGGTTCCTGTTTCCTTATCATGTGGCTCTGAAGTACTCTCCCTGGCGTGTGATGCTATCACTTATCTTAATCTGCCGCCGTACTGAGGTTAAGAATGCCTGAAGCCTTACCTCCATTATCCCCATATAACTTCACAGCGTGGTGCACAGGGAAGCGTAATTTATGATTTAATGACAGTCATTATCATCAGCCTTTCACGTCTTAAGTTCGGTGGCCTGTTACGGTATTATGCCAGCGTTTGTAGAAGGTCCTCGAAGATCTTCTTCATCCATTTGGCTGGCAACTGATTGTTCTGAATGGGACTTTTGGGGCATTCGAACATCATAATTCTTCCCGTTACTTTTGTAACTTTCTATCAATTCTGTCACTGGTTGTGTATTTAAATCCTTCAATAAGTCTAAATTATTTTGATAGTCCAAATTAATAGAAACTGTTACTTTCCTCATGAATTTAATTTCCGCCCCCCTGATTCTTATTTAAATTTATTTGTAGTCAAAAATAAAGCCCTAGAATTTAGTTTATGGGAATGCGGCCAATACAGGCAATAAAACAGTATAAAGTTAAATAAATTTTTATAAATAAGACTGTAGTAACATTGGGAAAATGGTAGGTACAGCCCTGTGCCATTCAAAATTAATCAAGTCTACTTTCCTCACTTCTAAATAACAATTCAAACGAATACTCTCACACAGGTTTACTTACTAATCAAGCGTTTGTTATTTCTCTAATTGCTTTACACAGATCAGCGTTTATTTTTTTAGAACAGAAATGAGACAGAGGTTATTTAATTTAAAATGCGAGACATATTTCATTTTTCACTTACTGCCATCTCAATCCTCGGTTTGGGAAACTGAAATATATCAATTTGACGTATCTGCATATTATCTCTAACCCTCCTTTGTATAAATGCGCGTACTGAAGCAGCAGATAGAACACTGCGGTCGTTAAGAGGGGTGGTGGGTCTTACAGCTACAGGTTCATGAGGTAGGCACCTAAATGCCAACCTTTTGATCTTGAGACACAGACACAGTTAGAACCCTTGATCGCGGATTGGGAACAGTGGTATAGCAAACGAGAAGGCAGGCTTAAAGCAAGTTTAATTATGCCCATGAAGGCTTATATTACGTGATGCTATTGTATAAACTCTCTCAGTGCAGTACAGATAATACCTTTCAACATCTATCAGATCGTGCAATGCGAGCTTAAATATGAAGTGACTTCATCAAAGAGATTAATTGACACATCTGGGCTGAAAATATTTATAAGTTATAATTTCGAAATAACAAAATGTTTTTAAAATTTAACTATTACTACTGTGTGAAGTGCAGTCCTTAAGAAGCTCATATAGTCAAGACTATCCCCGCTTTCTATGAAAAGAGGTTTTCACACGAACAGCCAATGGAGCCTTGACCCAGATACATTCCAGTTGATACATAAACATTACCTTGTCATCTGCGTCTATTATCTGTCATGTAGTCTGTTCCCTTCATCTTCCGTCTACTGTTACGTAAGCATTTCTTTTTCTCCCATGGCTGCCATTCTGATTTTAGTAAGTTATTAAGTGTTATTTCTTATAAAGTGTGAGTAAACGGATGTTTTATATTAAATTCCTGGTCCTAAATATTTTAAAAACATTCGGTCTGAATTAACAATACCATACACCTTTTAACGAGATTCCAGAAACACTGTTACAATTACAAGAAGAATGTAGAATATCTTAACTTCTGCATTTATCGTTCGAGAAAAGGGAACTTAGAACTTCCTATGCGGCTGTTGGCTGGGGTTTTAGCGGTATGGCGCTGCAAAGCACGGCCATCTAAACACGTAGGTCGTGACGCAAGTTATATAAGTGTACATGTACAACCCAGATTCGTAGATACGGTTACGCTATGGCAGAATTATTTTAATCTGTGTTAGATTTGGGTAGGCAATTTGCACCATAACTTTCTGTAATCACATTGGCTGTAGCTTCCTTCAATTTTGAAAAATAACTTCCAATTTGAAATCTGATTCCATCCTTAGTATTCACACAACTCTTCATCATGATGTAAAAAAAGTATCATAGTATAAATATAAGTAATAAGCCTATACCATTTTACACGATGGAAATATTCTATATGTTTATTTTGGGAACGACAGAAAAACCACAACACTAAATTCTCATGGAAATTAAATCAGAGCAAATCTAGGAAATAATCGCTACAAATCGGTTCTGAATTTTTATCTCCTTTCGTCCACTTAAACTTGTAAATATTATTATATTACCTATGGTTTTGCGTAAGTGTAAAATCTTGTGTTTTAACCCAGGGAAAAGAGACTGAAGATTATTGGAAACAGGATGCTGAAGAGATCACGAAAGTCTAAGGCAGGGCAAGTAACACATCATATTGTTATTATTTTATATTACCTTTAGCACTATAAAGCCAATCTCGTAAGTTTACATCAGATCAGTTCAAGATCGACTTTTCTCGATCTGCTTCTAATGCAGCACGTGACTTTTCATTCCGCATGAGTCACAGATCTCTTTGCGGACAGTAAATATACATTTATAACAAACTGAACTAGCACTGTTTAGATAGTTATCTTTTGCGTAATTACGCTATGTAGATTAGTATTATAGGTGGTTAACCACGATTCGGAGAACGTATCTCTATGCCTGCCTCAAAACTTCAGTTTGATTACTGTAGCTTCGTTAGCAGAGTGCAAAACTAGGCTCCACATTGTGTGGTTTTAACTCTTTCTCAGTTCCTCGGCATTGTTTCTTATTCTTATTTATAGAAGTCCTTACACTGAATGAAGGGACAGAATATATACTATTCCCGTTACCCAGTGAGAATTTCAAAACTTTTAAAACAAAGGCACAACAACTTTTTTCCTCCCTAATTCTATATTAAGCAGTCATTATCGATTCTATAAAACTAGCATTAAAACATTTGTACATTAGACTATTTTACACACAAAACCTAATTAAATCACCACAGTGACACATGTACTCCGCCGCACTGTCTTGCAAGGAAACATTTCCTGTAGAACAGGAGATACTTCAGATATTCTTCTGCCATGAAAACAAAGAGGTCTGTCAGTTACAAAGGCGACTCAAAACCAGTAATTAGCTGCTCTCACGTTTCATCCCGTTGCCTGATGAGATGCTACCTCTTTTATCTGTCTAGTGTAAAAGAAATTTCGCAAAAGAAAAAGAGCCAGATGGCGTCCTTTCTTCTTGTTGTTGCTGTATGATTTACCCTTCGTGGCAAAGGATTATTTACACACATAAAGACAAAACTAAACGAAAGTGAGATGGAACATTTATACCTGTAATAATTAAGCGTTTTCTGTGTTCACAGTTTTCATTACCTTCCTCATAACAACGTGATCGGTTTCAGAATTTCCGATCTGGTTATTAAAAATTAGCATGCAACGAATAAAGTTGGTAGTCTAAGGGTAAATCTGAAAAACGTTCTTAGATCAAAGATCTGCTTTTGCAATTGCACAAGGTACAGAGTTAAAATTGTGATTTCTGCTCCTTTTTTGTTTGTCCACTTGCAGCTCGAGAACGGATATACCGACATGAACGGATGTGTGACAATAGGCGTCGCGACGCCGACACAAAATACCATCCGCAGCGAGGATGGGCGTAGGAATGCCACAAAAGACGACGTTGGCAAACCGACGCCCACTCGTGTTTCCATATACGGGTACATGACTCGAGAAAACAAAGCAGGACGCTAACAAACTGACGCCGAGTGTTGTGACGCCTATCGTCTCGACCCCGATTTATCCGGACAGCAGGTTTTGTGATTATAATCATTGTAAATTTCATGCAGTTTTTATTTCGAATATATTAATGACCTCTTTTCCCATCAACAATCACGGCCAATCAGATTGAGTGGAGTATATTAGTCAATTAACAATGATTGATTGTTTGTTCGGAAGATATTATCAGTAGTTTTAATGCAGTAATATGGCCGCTGTGCGCGCACAAGTTGCTAGAAATTAATTTAAAAAATTAAAGCTGAGTTAAGGTGAATTTTTACACAACACACACAATGCATATGATTGAGGTCAAGAAAACATATACGTTATTTTGATATCAGTACAAAGTTCTCGCATTTAAATTTCCACGACTCATATTATCACAAGACTGTAAAAACAACATGATTACATACACAAAGAAAGAATATAAATATTTGAAAAAAATAAACGGGGAAGCACGTTTAAATTTGTAAACTATAAATTACAGATAAATAACTAATTAGGAAATTAAATAACTCACATATTTAACATGATGTGGAAAAGTCAGTTAATTTAAAGGACTGACTTTAACATAAAATATGAAAAATTTCAATACAACTTAATGAACCACATCTGCAGGGAAGTGAGATTTCCCAGTTCGAATTCAAAGATTTTTCTGTATATATTGTTACATACAAATTCATGTACTAACCACAGCTTCAACACTTATCACTGCAGTAGCAGAGAATGACGATATGGCAATAATAATAAAGATTGTCAGATGAGCTGGTAAGTAGTGGTTGAAGTAAACCCGAGAAGTTACACAGTTACTACAATATGACTAGGACTTCAATCTGGCACTTCACAAACCTAGCGTTATTATCGAAGCATATGCATGTATATTTGCGGTATTCCATCGTGTTTCCTGTATTCACCTCAGCGTCCCTGATAATTCGCTCTGTTTCTAACGACGTCAGTGTGCTCAACACTAAACCATCAAATAAGATTAAAGATGGCTGTCTTCTGGGTCTACGTCGTAGCGCGGTGTAGACTGCTTGCTGTCTCCATCATGAGGGCGATGGTGGAGGCAACATCTCTAAAATTTTGGTAAACTTCTACCACACTACACGGCGTTACAATCCAGAAGACACCATCGTCATACTTGCATCGCGAGAATCTGGAATCCTACACAACTTAACTTCCTGCTGGAACTGAACCGACAACGAACCCTGTAACTTGATCTCTGTTTCAAATTGATCTACTTCGAAGCATTGTGCATCATGCCTAAATATCTAAAACCACGCCTCAGACGTGCCAAGTGATTTAATAACGAATTTTCTAATTGGCATCATTAACTAATAGGTTTCTTGCCTTGTTAAGCAGATGCTTATAAATGAACTGTTCCATAATAGTATGGACACTTTTCCCTCTTTAAGTATCAAAATAATGAAATGAATTCAACAGTTTTATATTAGTAATATTACTGGTTGCAACTTCAACCAAGGAAGGACTTTCCAGTGATATGTGTTTTAATTCTAACATTAATGCGCCAATAAATGTTCCTGTTTTAATTTTGCATTAAATGTACTTTAAAATAACATTTTTCTATATTGAGCTAATGTAAAACTTTTCTCCTTCGTTCCTATATCTCTATTTTCTTTTACTAGTTTTGCGCAGAACAGTTCCAACGATCTCTGCAAGAAATGTAATATGCAGGAGTGCCTTCCAGTTCTCTTTAGGATATTCAAATAAACACATTCCATTTCCGTGTACACAGTTCTCCACGACTGTTTCTTTTTATTCAATTTATGAAAGTAAAAGCCGGCTGTAATAGTTACAATGTGCAGAATTATATAAACATGGTAACATTAACTACCCCAGCAGCGATTAGATTACGTTTTTCATTACAACGCAATGCGGAATTTTTTTTTGGTTCCTTTGTTTTACGCAAAGTTAAATCTCAGTTCCACTGATAAATCATATTACAAGATTGCAAATATGGTAGGCGAGAATATATTTGTCGATGTTCGTGTTCTGGATTATTTAAACTTATTCAATATAGCACAGTTAGAATTTTTAATACGTGAAGAGAAAACGGAAAGAGGTGGTCACTATTAGCATACCACAGGGCAGGAAAAGTAGGGATGAAATCGTATAAAATTCCACAGTTTCACAAAACTCATTACAGTACGAATATTATGGCATTCAGTAGCCTATCGTGTCTTGTGAAGAAAGCTGTGAAATAACCGCTAAACACATGCTTCTTAATGGATGAGCTGTGCTACCGCGTATAACTGCAGTAATACACAACTGACCGATGTTCTTTTCAAATGCAGATTGTGCAGAACAAATTTTGAGATGACTTGTCTTCTGGGTTGTATCGCCATCATGACATCACTCACGTCCTGATGATAAAGGTAGCAAGTACATCTGAAACGCTGGTAAAATTCTACTGGGCAACACGGCTCTACTTCCCAGAAGACAGCTTCTTCATACTCACCGCAGTGACAACCTAAAATCATATCGATTAAACTGTTCTGTATTTTACCATCTCAAGAATTCAGTCGAAAATACCTTATTCAGAATTTTCGTGGTTTCCAAGTTGCAGTGCGCTTCTTCAGATTTTGTTGTGGTGTCGAATATTACATGAACGTGACTTGATGTAAATTACAAAAATTCTTGAATGTTTAGCGTAAGGTGTCGTGAAAAAAGTGACACTTCATTTGAACAAGAAGTACCAGCAATTGGCTAGCCTTTGAAGAAAGTTCACTCAAAGTTACATATAATGTCATCTGACTCTAGCCCTGTGATTAAATGTGATAAAATGGACTTTGTAAAAGGTTCCCTTCGGTATAAATTTATATTCCTTTGATCTACATGTGTAATTCAGTAATACAAAAACTATTTAACTGTAAAAAATGATAAGAATCACTTAACTTGAGGAGTTAAAATTTGGTTAGTGAACAAATTTACATTACGAAACTGCCAGCAAAGGGACCTATATCAGCATATGTTCCAACAGCGTGACTGTAAATAACTGTGAAGAACACAGAGGGAAGATGTTGTACCATATATATTTTGGTAGATACTGACCGACGTTTCAGGGTGATGATCATCTAGATCAGTGGTATTCAACCTGGGGTACGCGTACCCCTGGGAGTACGAGAAGACATCTTAGGGGGTACGTGAAATTAAAAAAAAAAAAAATTATTTTATGATAAACAATGAATAATCAGTAATGTAATTTATTTAATTTATTTTAGATGTAGATTATATACTATGTATAACTTGAATTATACACCAACAACTTTGGGGGTACAAAGTTGAAGAGAAATTATATCTGGGGGTAGGCGAACAAAAAAGGTTGAATACCACTGATCTAGATGATTGGGGCAGTAAGCTTCCCTGAAACGTTGGTCAATATCTAACATCTACCAGATCACACAGTACAACATTCCACAAAACAGCTATTTTCATACTTGTTGCCATGAGAACCTCAAATCTCGTCAACACGGAGGGAGCATATCGTGGCCTACAATGAGGCAGTGAGATCTTATAGGATGTGATTACCTACATCACACGAAATCGCCACACATAATGCCACAGACGACATCGCAACCGCCGTGGGAAATGAAAATCAGAGTTCACAGTCCAGAATCTGCCTGTAAGGGCAGGGTTTAATCAAGAAATATTCCACTCCTAATCCAGAATATCTCTAACAAGAACCAGGAGTGCTAACCACTCACACGTGATGCTCGGTAACAAGCTACTGTATTTCAGAGGCTATTACAGATCACGTAAGTGGGATTCTATAACCTAACCCGAAGTAATTTCTTACATGTACTGTATACAATGTATTAATACTGTTGAACTAATGGTGTGTGGTGATTTATGTACATTAGAAGACCTGGATTTCTATCCTCGGCTGATAAAGCAATGTGCCTTTATTGTAAGCGTCTCCAAACTATGGTAATTTTGTTTGCGTTCAGTATCAGAAAACAACAAAACAATAGCTGACCCCACATATGATATATGCCACATGATACCCCTTCCATGTCATTCGTTTTTTCATTTATGTGGCAAGGGTGGATACAGGGGGTTGTCCTATAGCAGACTAACCCTCTCTAAACACCGTCATCCCGTTGCCGCTGTGATTGATGAGCAGTGTAAGCGGGAGGGGGGAGGTGATGAATGACAAGACGGGAGAGGTGAAACCTTTTATCAGCCAGAGGCCCAGCGATCCCAAGGAGAACAATAGTTTAACGGCCGCAACGAAGGATGCTGCGCTGTATCTCGTGATTCAGGACCATAAACTTCATAAAACGTGAGTGATACGGTTTACAGAGACAAAAGATATTTGCTTCTCTAAAAATTTGTGACAATGTTTCATTTATTACACCTTAATTATGTTATGTAAAAAACTTTAGTCTGAAAGCCTGAAGATAAGAGAGTACTTTGAAGACCTTGACATAGATGGAAGGATATTTAATTTGTTTATAGTTTATTTAGTGATGCTGTATGAAGCTTAGACTACCTACATATCATTAAATGATAGGATGATTAATATATAATTAACTGGAAAGGGTATGCAAATAAATGGTTGTGGCGTTTTTGAGGTATTGTCCGGCTCTTGCTTGGAGGGACTAATAAAAATGACAGAACGTCCAGGGCAAACCTCCTATTTGCACCAGGAACTCTTATTCCCGGTATAAAGAGGGCGTAGCCTCAAGTTGACCATTGTCCTCCTAGTGACCATATTAAGATATCGTGAAGTTTTTTCCTCGTTAAGTCTTCACGGGTGGTGCTCGAATAAGCGAGACAAAACTTTAACCTCTACATTTTAGTCAGCTGCAGATCTTAGATAGGCTGAGTGAGGCGGCGTGGACTGGATGGAATCCGCTGGCTATGTTAGAGCAGAGGTAATGAATTTCATATTGCGTAAAAGGCAGCGAAATACTCGGGCAGCTGAGCGACTGCTCCACAGACTTAATGCCAAGGAAATTTAATCATTACGAAATTACTAAAATGTTAAAAGATCACATGCAATTCTACATCGTCATACGGTGTGGTATTACATTAAACTCATGTTCTGTTATATGACTGACCTAAGTTAGAAGTTTTTATAATATGTATTACGATGTTATAATTTGATGTGTAGTTAAATATTACGTATAGCTGTGTTCATGAAAAATGTTGATTTAATGTTGTGGTTTGCTGTTATATAAAACATGTGATACAACGACGTTGGCCTGAGGTTTCTTCATTTATGTTCCTGGTTGTAATAGAGAAACTTTTATGAAGACGGCGAATAATAACAACAAAATATATAATACAGGTAGGCCTATTACGAATCATCGATTCTCATAAACTCTTTAATGAATCACACGGTGAAAAATAAAATTATACAGTACATATTCATGTAGACTTGGGAAAAGGCAGATAAACACACGTGAGTGGCCGTTTCACATCACACGATAGTTTTTAGGAACGTAACCCAGCTATTTACTGTTACCTTCTAAAAGACTTAATGGAACCTAAAAGTACCAAACTTCCAGATGTTGACAATATCAAATCAATATACGACTTCAAGCATGGATTATACCCGCAGCTGTGGTCCAGCCAGTGGAACGCACGCAGGCACCGAAGCCTTGGAAAATCGTTTAAAGGTGACGACAAACATAGCTGGCTAAGCCAAAGGAAATGTGGCTGTGAGCTCCATCCACTTAAAATATAACTTGGGGAGTTCGCAACCGTAGAAAATTCTTTACGTGTTGTTTATCGTTTAATTCTGAAATTATAGTACAAAGATTAACGTCGGCGGACTCGTAGTATGATTCATGCTCATTTCCTTCCACCTGGAACTGCTTTCAAGGCCTCTCTGGCACTTTTATCTTTACGACTGGACCTACGCCCTTGATTACAACGTTAAAACCGCTGCCTCCAAAATGAAATAACGAAATAAAAAAAAGCTCGCCCGGTTTGCGTAATACAGGTCCCACACCTTCCAACATAAAACTGTATGATTAAACTAGTAAAAGAGAGCTTCAAAGCTTCATTTTAGAAGCTCAAATAATATCACGAGACGCAGTATAGGCCTATATTACGTTAACAGAAACTTACTTAGTACTATGTACATCTCATATTTATAAACTATATGTGCAAAAATAGCTGTAATCTACAGGTCAGGAATTTCAATCAGTTTACTGTATTAACAGGAATCTGCTGAATTCTAACTTCTAATTCAAACTTTAGCCACTTGCTTGTCATTGTTACAGAAACGTCACTTCTACCACACAGCTCACCGCCAATAAAATGCATACGTCGTGAATGAATACTGGCATGAAATATAAATTTACTCAGCTGTTAATCCACTGTATGCAAATGACGTGTATCGACAGAAACCAGGGGCTTTAATAAGCCCTGCGCATGAAATCAAAGAATACGTCGACCAAACATCGCTCCCCGACTAACAAACTGACCAACCACACATTTCCACGGTATGGGTTCTTTCTTGATCATTCAATATTTGCACAACAAGAAGAGAAATGTATTACTCGTATGGAACCCGAATGTTCATTACAAGTACACACACAAGCTAGCTCCAACCAGTTGAAGAGTAACGGAAATTAATATTAACAGAGTCGAATTCAATTCACAGCACCTTATTCTGTTTCACCAAAATCAACATTATTATTGTTTTCCAGTCTACCAAAGAGTGGCCTCTTTCCACGGCGATTTCCAATCACCATTTTCTTACCGAAATACTGAAACTCAGAACAACAGTACTTAATGATGCAGGCAGCAAGGACCTCTGAAATGTTGGTAAACTTCTACCAGACTACACGGCGCTACAACCCAGGATACAGATATTTATTAATTTCTACCAATATGAGATGCGAACACTAGTAAGTTTAAGAATTGAACAGATATTCAAAGTTGTAATTATCATTCACCATTTCAGAAAATATCAACAAAAATATATTATTTTTTGAGGTGTTCCTGTTAAATCGAAGGCTCTGAAATAAAAGTAACTAAATGTCAAATGATGTCCTTTTTTCGTAAGACACTAGTTTGATGATTATTTTAATGCAATATAGCTGGTATATCCAAAATATTACTGAGTAAGATATTTTTTATACTTTACACTGTCAGTATCTTATGACTAACATGTTGAAAGTTAGATGGAGTACATCCTAATTTGCTCTATAAATTACATTATAATTGTTTACACATTAACGCAATGTTTGTCAACATGAAGCTTTCAACGTAAACACAAAGGAACAGACACGCGAGACAATGCACAGTGACTGTAAAGTGTCTAGGTCCGGCTACTTCAACGTCGATCCGACACATAAAGCCTATCTACGTGTTTCCAAAACACGCCAGTGTTTTATTTTTCTGTCCTGCAGTTTGCAAGGAATTCCTTACTGTGCATATAATATAGGCCTACATTCAAAGAGAAGCTATTATTGTCTTAGTTTGTTATTATTCCAAGAATTTTCTAGAACAATTTTACGATTGAAGACGATAATTTTTCCTTGTTTTAGCTTTCTGTGAACGAATGTTTTCCACTGACTTTCCTATAAGCAGGGTAAAATTAAAGTGTCACAATACAGTATACGCCACTGATGTTCTCCATACTGGCAAATTATGCAGCCTGTATTATCATGAAACCACGAACCCCAGTCTCTAAAATCCGGAACTTCTATATAAGATGTCTTTGTGTTTCCTAGTTTGTTAGCCATTCTGCATCTTTGGTTCTCTTGAATGCAGCCTCCTTCCATTTTCTCTTATCTGTTCCCCTACTTTGTTATTACCACAACGGATTCACCTAAACCTAGACCGTTTTTGTATGATTATTGAGGACTTCATCGTCATTTTATCCAAATATAATATTACGAACCATGTCTGCTTTTTATTTCCCACATCTTAACTTTTCTGTTTATTTAAAATGCACGAAATGTTTTAACATACGAAATAACTGCCTTCGCTCAAGAGCCACAAGTTATTAATTTCAAAATTCATGAAGTAGGGTTCTTCTTGAAAAGTTAATAGTTGCTCATTATTCAAGATATTCTCCTCCCTGTAAAAAATGTAACATGTGAACGACCTTTCACTTACAAAACACCAGTACTTTTTGTTGTAGGTAGGAATACGTGTATACCAAGAGACATTAAAGTACATCGATTAAACTCCTGTGAGATATCGTCGATATTGATTATTTATGCATACATTCTGACTAAAGAATCAGGTGGCCCGCGTTTACGTTTATGTTAAATAATTAATAAGCGATTCCAGTTATACTTCTCAGAAAAAATTGTTGGTCTCCCACCTGCCTTCCTTATATCAGCAAATTAAAAAAAAATCTCTTGGTAGAACTGTTCCGTCACATGAATGTGACTTTAGCCTAAGATGAACGTTTTCGTAACGCTTTATCAAAACATATGTACGGCTTAAATGTGCCAATCCATTTTCCTAAAATGCATGAAGCTAGTGCCAGTGACAAAGATATCGGAATGTGAAAATTCTAATAGAGCTGTCTTCCGGGTGTTTTGAAACCAGACAAAAGAGTGTTCTTTGTATCAGCTCCTCAGGACAAATCCTTCGTTTAATGACACAACGTAGCGTTATTATTATTAGGTCTATTATTATTGATCGAATTCTCTGAGGGGTAGAGAAACATTTTCTTAAAACATGCGTGAGGCTAAATACGCATGAGCATCTTTGTAGAGTTAAGGAATGAATGGAGTTTTCCACATTGCCTTTAAACACCTTTTTGGAACAGGGATTTGGCAGGAGCCTAACTGTAGCTTTATTCTTATTATTAACGTCGTCACCACCACATTTATCTTGAAAATAAAGCGGAGTTTCTAACAAACTTGTCACCCTGGAGCCGATAAGCTGCGTTGTTTGTTTATATAACATTAGTAATTAATTAACCCGTCTTCTCAAGCAATGGACACATTTAGCCTGTTAAAAATTCTATACGATTCTTTAGTTCGTCCGTGTGCATCTAACGTAGCTATAAAATTTTACAGTCATGCTACTTTAAGGCGATATGCTACATCCATGACATTTGTACACAGATCTGGAACCAGACTTAGTAATACGGATGTAAAAGGTCCCAGCTACACGACAAATCGTAAGCCCCATAAATGTAAAATGGATGAATTTACCAGCACGCTGTGTTTTGTTTTAACTGACAAGTTTGTTCGCCAATTTCGCCACAGAGTGGTGAGTTAATCCGCTCTGTTTTCATCAGTTACATCAACTTCTGCATTTGTAACATCCAATGTGTGGTTAAGTAATACATAATTGAACTGTTCGCCAGGATTTCGCGGCTTCAGTGTAATGACGTATACCTAACAAACAGTTTCTGGTTTAATTTTATATGCTTGTGTGAATTACAAAACAAACCACAAAATGCAAGAGCGTAAAGTTAGAAGCAGAAACGTTCTGTTCGTTTCTAACTATACAAATCAGCAATGTTTCACGCTTAGTGTAAACAGAATAAGAAGCTATTGCAGTCTGTTTGCTGACAGGCGCTTTAGAGATCGACGGCATAAAAGGGCGTGGCAGGGACTGAACACCTGCTTCTCAAATACGAAATTGTTGGGCTAAGTACGACGGTTACGAGTAGTGAAAAGTTAACTTGTGGGGAGGGGCAAGAGAGAAAATTTGTTCAAGAATTTTAACGCTTGCTTCATTAAGAGTGTCAATGTAAGAGGTGAGGTTTTCACAGCGGTGAGTATGAAGATTTCTGTCTTCTGGGTTGTTGCGCTGTGTAGTCTGGTAGATGTTTACCAACGTTTCAGAGGTCATACTGCCTCCGTCATCAGGGCGATGAGTATGAAGATTATGAAGATTTCTGTCTTCTGGGTTGTTGCGCTGTGTAGTCTGGTCGATGTTAACCAACGTTTCAGAGGTCATACTGCCCCCATCATCACGGCGATTCTTCTGAAACGTTGGTGGAAATCTACCAGACTATACGGCGCAACAGTCCAGAAGACAGCCATCTTCGGTCTGAATTCTGTTGAATTCTGTACCTGTAGGCCTATTAGACGCTACACGATTGTAGTAAACCGTCTGATTATCAAAATTTACTATGCATTTGTAGTTTGCAACAGTTAATCATATTATGCGGTCATGAATTTAGATATTAACTTGAGAAAAGACTATTAATACCGACATAAGAACACACAGTAAAGTACCAATTAAAACGTTTTTTCATTAAAAATAGAAACTAGAGACAAATGAATATTCACGAGAAGAGTTATTTCTGTTACATTTCCGTCCATGCTGTTTGGCGTAATTATTCCCCACAAAATATAACTGAGATTTGTTGAACCCGTTTTCCTTTCTTTGACATATCGTTTCTTTAGCCCAATTCCGAAGCGAGTATAAGGACTGGTAGTTATCTGGGTCGGAAATTCGAAGCCACAGCTGCCTCAGTGGGGCAAAGCCACCTTATGGCCCCAGCGGGTCTGTGTTGCCGTCGTCTACTGTCCCCCGTGACAAGCAAATAGTTCCTCCCTTCTCGGTAGCTGAATCTGTTGCCTGGATTCGTTACCGGTTTTTCCTTAGGGACGTGGAGTGGAGAGGCTGGACTTACACTGTCTACACAAAAGCCACAAGAACTGATGGAAGTATTCATAATATTCGAGATTTTTAGCAAATCTTTACTGTTATTTGCCATCCAATATCTACACCGTAATAATTTGGAATTTATAATACATAAAATACTGACACTGAATACGACCATGGACGAACACTGTTAAAGCTGGGTAGCAGTGAAGCTCTTTTTCAACAACACCGTTAAATAATACGTGAAAATAAAATATCGGTAACTTAAATCTTTTCATTTTAATCTTGTTCCAGACGCCAAATCAAAATTTGTATTTAAGTTTCTAGGTATGAATGTCTTTGTCGTTAAGAACTAGGCTTGCACATGAAGGTCAGTAAAGAATGGCGTAATATTGCACATCAACGTTTGTTCATCAAGTCACAGCTCCAAACTACGTCCTCAGAGAACATGACTCCTCGACTCTTAAAAGTTTCCGGTTGCTCCTGCAGTTCATTCATATGACCAGAACTCAAATCCGATACCATTGCACTGCTAATTACATTTTACCCAGTGGGTACAACAGTTAATTTGTGGAGAAAATTTTAGTTCCTAAATTTGCGACATCGTCCTTCTATTCCAACAAAAAATAATATTTTACCTTACTGGATGCCACAACCTCCACTGTTCAAGGTAAGTATTAAAACCGCCCCTAAAAGGTTTATGACGCTTTATTTTAAGAAAACGCTCTAAAACTGGGATAAATTGTGTTTTATGATTGTATTGATTAAACACGACGTCATATTGAACTTCGGGATAATGAGTGACGTTATAAGAGTTCTGGTTTTATCTTTCTGGTATTTCCTTTTATCGCCACTATCCGCTCTGAAACGTCTCTATTAGAGCCACGCTTAGATAAATAAATGTGCAATAAAAACGTAGCCGATAGGAACCAGAAGTCCTCCCAGGGGGAATAGATCGATAGGCGGACGGGGCAGATAGGCATGCAGATAGTCAGCCACTGCAGAGGTGGAGCGCCCTTGTCAACCATGTTCGCCATGTTAACTCGGCTATCACCTTTAAAAATACAAGCCTTTCTTTAGTAGTTCAGTGGTACTAAAATCCAACGCAGCAGAACCCATCAGATGAAATGTCGACTATTAGGGGACCAGCAAATTATAACTTTATCCTCCCAATGGTCCCTTTAAGACAAAAGTAGAACCAACTTCTGAAATGCTAATGTTTTTAATTAAAAAGTACTTAGAAGGTGAATAAACACATTCACTAATTTGCTATAAAAGCAATTGGGTTATTAGGATTTGCATACGAATGTCTATACTGTTGTTTTCATCCACAAAATAAGTACAGGCCTACACACAGACGAGACTTGATGTTCTCACAGCGACGATGATGCATGCTCATGTTGGTATTCTGGGTATTAACGCCGTCGTACATACCAACGTTTCGGAGGAACATACTACCTCCGTATTCACGACGTTACTACCCAGAAAACAAATACCGACACAAGAAGTTGCCTTCTGGTAAGTCTGGTGGAAATGATGATTTAGGAAATTTTAATTTCAGCTCTGGTAGCTTATTAGTTTTGTACTTTACATCGTTGCGTTACTGCATTATGTGTTTGCTCAATAATGAACGGTTTAAAATTTATCCAACCTTATTAATACGCCTGATTTACCATATCTAATCGGTCAACAGACGCTGGAAAAGCATTTGAATTCAATTACTGGTGCAATTTAAATGGGTTCACTATTTGTTTATATGGATTTAATGCTAATCGATTGTGACTTGCATGTGTCACCTGCGCTGAGTAAATGCCGGGGAAAAGAAGTAGGCTGGATCAGCGAAATCATACTTGCATAATGGACGCAACTTCTGGTCCCTGAATATTCTATATTGTACGTATTCCATTCTTGAGCCATTTGGACAGAAGTATCAGACACTAACTAGCACGCCTTCATCAACTAAATCCATCCTTCAGCTATAGGCTAATAATGGATGTCCATAAAAATGAAAAACCGCGACCCAACGTTTAAACGTAAATGTTTTGTTGGTGTGACAGAGAAGTTCTAATTTACCGTGTCCAGTGGCAACAATGGACTTCGGTTACCCCACAAATTGGTAGTTTGAGGCAATTTCTTTGTATTCTTAGGTCTTCAGTCAATTGTTTATGTTTGTTATTAAACATTATTTTAAAATCTGTCGCACGAAGCAGTTACAAAGGCGTATTAATTTCACTCTTCTAACGTTAATGTACAAAATAAGTCAATTATTGTTGGACTTGTTAATCATTGCAACTCTTCATGTTGAAACTACGAGAGTTACATCTGCAAGAACGAGAATAATGCGCATCGTTAAAAACTATCAATTCAATTCATTTAACACCAACAGTTTTAATAACGCTGTTCAACAAATTTTGGGTCATTTCTTGTTATGGATATGAAAGTAAGTTTACTTTATAGATTTTGGGATTCTAAATACGGAAATAGTGCTTAAATTGGCAGATTGGCTCTTATTTTCGAAAAAAACTAGTTTGTCATATTTATACAAGGTATTTTTAGTATTGTTTGCCAAAAGGCGACTTGACACATCAAAGACGCCTAAAGATAGTTTAGATCAATACATAGAAACTTGTTGCAATTTTCAACTTCCCTTCGTAAACAAGATGGGTCACGTACCCCTAAATATATTGATAGATTATTCTTCTAATGATTGGCTATAACAGGAATGTGCTTTTTTTTTTTAAAAGTATTATGACTAGAAAGTGATACGAAGTTAATGAACTTTGGTTTATGGTGCCCTGAGAAATGTTTCAGGTCTTGCGTAATGGCTGAAAGCAGGATATTAAGAAACAATTTTAAAGTTGTTAGGGTTGCCTTAAATCTGGAAGTTGGTCTGCTCTTCTTTTCAGAGCAAAATTCTGCTGCACATGTGAAATAGTTCTTATGAGTGACCCAGTATATTCAAGTCTAGTGTTATCCTGTTGTGTCATCTTATTACATTGTAACATTTTATGTATTAAACTTGCGCATTTGTTGTATCTATACGTCATTCTTTTTTTGCTGATTATCCGGGGTTTAATTTATTCGGGGTTTCGATTATCCGGGGTTTCAATTATCCCAAACATCTCGGATAATCAAGAGTTTGCTGCACTGTTATTACTAATGAAAATACAACGAGTAAAATCACGTCAGGCTGTGTTCCGGCATGACAATAACCCTGTAGAGAACACTGATAAATATATTTACCACTTGGTTCAACAATCAGTAACTGAATTTTGCATTAATGGGTGTTGTAAGATTGTTTCCTTAAACGGCATTACAAATCTGATCTCTGCAATGGTGAAGTCTTGTGCTTGTCTTTGAAGAACGGACTGAATTATTATCCATTCTTTGAATAAGTTCGTTTCTTCAGAACAATGAATCATGTACAGTCAAAGTCTTAAATAATATGCAAGACTTCAGT
>NW_019059605.1:2459217-2469394 GCF_000696155.1 Zootermopsis nevadensis | reverse complement strand
TTTTTGTTTTACTTTTATTATTATTGAAATAAATTACTTACTTATTATATGAATTAATTGAATTATTATCATCATCATGATCCATTAAATAAATAGCTTAACAGAAGAAAATCATTTTAATTATTTTCTCCGAAAACCTCTTCATTTCAGCAGACCATATTGGTTATTAATGTCTTTGCCGAAGGCAGCAGAAAACACTAACAGTGTTGTGGACAGTAAGTGAAAATGTGTTTCTATAACTTGAATAATATAGCCGATAATCACATAAAAAACAAATAACAGTTGTATTGCTGAATACAACATTGTTTATTGCATAGGCGTTTGTTAGCATTCAGATACTTCTGATTTAATACCATTGTTAAACTTTATAAAATTTCAATTACTAGAGCAGAGCGCTCCTTTCGGAGCTCCTCGGGCGGGTTGATCAAGTTTGTAAAACGCAACCAACCTTGTGTAAGAAACTAAACTAACCCCCCCAATGGGGGTTAAAACACTTGTTTTTTTCGTTCTTCTGTTCTTAGGGAATAAGTCTTTCTACGTGTGTCGTTAATATGGTCTCGTCTATCATTGTAAGTATTCTTTCGCTCTTCTTTATTTCTTAAATAGGTCTGATGTAGTAGTTCTTTACGTCGCTGTTCAGAGGCCAACTGTTCTTGGTCAGTAAACGTTCTACGTCCAGCCCCACCCTTGCAAATCTTCGTCTTAAAATCGATCATAATAATGCAACGTGCTGCTTCTGGAGCAGTGATAATGCGACTGGCTTGGTAGTGAAGCGTTATTTGTTTACTCGTTTTCACTAATATGAGACCCCAACCGTATTTCGAAAACAGGAGCCAAATCGACAAATTTTAATGTGATTTTCGTGTTCAGCAGCCTAAAATTAGTCAAGATTAGATAGTTTCGTTTTCATAACATTTTATGTGTTGACCAGTGTAATCAAACAATTTTATCGAAAACGTTCACACTAGTAATAAAGTATAAAACTTTCGGAGTGATCTGTTTGTGTAACATGCAAATAATCTGGCACGTTCTCAGTACCAAGTAAGGTAGGTAGCGTATATGAAAGAACACTGTAACTACTTGTGTCTTATTTTACGAACTGTAACAATGCAGACATATTGTTGTTTACCGTGAGAGTAGAATATGGAAGCAGTACATTCTTTGACCTACATGATTACACGGTGTCACAAACCAGGAGTTCACAATGTAAAGTTTCACCACAATGAAAACCTCAACTGTCGTATAAAATTCAAAACTAAAGTTCTGTAATCTGGTATCATGATTTAAGGATGTTCCCTGGGCCTTTCCCATCGTCCCAAGTACGAGATTACGTCTGCAACATTTCCTAGGCTAGTTCTATGTCCAATTAAAAGATAAAAGAGAGAGGGAGTGCCTAGGAATGCCAACTTAATTTACCTGAAGACGGAGACAAATATCCTCTGAAACAGTGTACGCATAATCGCGTACTCCAAACAACAGACACTGTCCAGTGAACAACTTTAAATCGTTGCAATGAGATTATTCACACCAATCATGCTTAGGGTCACTAATTGTTATTTCGTGATCATAATCTCAAATTACAAGGCGTGTATCATAACTTATATGACAATTACCCGACTGCTTGGAACCCTATTCGTAGGTGAAAGGACAGCCTTCAACTATGGCATATTGGCATAGAGAATGTGGTTGTGGGCAGGGTTCAGGTGGGTTAAGATAGGGAACACTAACCTTCAGATTCCATGAAAGGTGAGTAATTTTCTGACTAGCTAAAAAAAACTATCAACTTCTCAGGAAGAATTTTGAGCCATATAGTTAATTTTCTTCGTCTGCTAATTTATTCACGCACTAGCTACTTACGACAAACTGCGACGCGACACTAGAACACTCTTGGTGGCGTTAGTTGCAATGGGCAAAACTGACCTTATTAAGGTCGCAAAGGCTTATTCCTTTTTAAGAATTATCGCTGTAGTTACTTTTTAATTTGCTTTAAATGACGCAAAGCTTCTAAATCTGAAAACTTGGAGTAACTTCCTGCTTCATAAGTATCGAGATTAAACGCTCTCCTAGGCTTGAAACTTGATTACAAACGACAGACAGCAACAAATCCTCTTACTAAGATCTTACTCTTTGCAGATTTATGGAAACAGATTAAAATTACAAGTAACACTGTTAGATACTTCAAGTTGCTTGAAAAAGGAGTAGGAAGTGAAACCATTAATCCAAAAGTCAGAAATACTTTTAACCCTTTGAAGCTGAAGCTAGGCTAACCAATATTTAACAATTTCGTCTATACGCCATTGCAGAGACCAATTCTTAACGCTGTTTAAGGAAATGATAGCTGCTTACACCGAGAATCATACGCACGAAACAGAAATAAAAATGGAGAGATATTAATTGTTACAGCAGGTGGTACATATAGTTACGACTAGGCTTTAAAACGTTAAAGGAACTGCTCATATATATAGTTCTGAATTACAAGTATTTAAGTTTTATGTTCAAACTTGCCGATTTAATTTTTCAGAAATTAAACAAGACTCCATCAGGACAGGTAAACTACGTTTAAAGTTATGAGGTGCTTACGTAGAGGTACACGATGTATGAGGTGATATAGTTTAAACTTCATAAACCGTATACATGATGTATCAGCATTCGGTATCATAAGCCAACCCTCCCAACTGTTACGTGATCAATATTACGGGGTTCTGAATGTTGAACGGACATTAATTAGGGCTGCATTTTACGACATACAAAGTAACCGAACCAAACGCAGTGTTCTGCGTCTTTAAATTTAGTTACAGGCATTCATAAAACCACAGTATAGCAATACATTTTGACTTTTTTAGAGCCTTTAGAAAGTAACTCTGAGAAAGGTCTCACAAGTATGCAAACATCAAGCTGGTACACCGCAGTTTAAATTAACTGACATTAACACTTTCTGCGAAATTAAATTCATACACAGTATACTGTGGCTGCAATATTGTAGATCAAAGAGTGATAGAGGCGCATAATTTAAGGTGACTATGCAGAAGGTTTTAAATTGAGATTGACAGCCAAAACCTTTCTTTAAAGAACTGCCTTTGTTTTGCACATAAATATATAATTTCCCTCCTCCAAAGTAACCTGACAACACTCCCTTCTGCCTATGATCAAGTGATTATGAATGCATCAGAACATTCTCTCCACAAACCTACTGCATCAACTATATAAATCTACCTCAACGACAACCTATCTCTACAAATGAAACAAAAATATTAGCCCCAAAGGAGAACTAGTTGATAAAGGTTAAAATTATAATAAATAATGTAATATTAAAAGTTATAAACTTTAATCATATTAGCTGTTGTTTTGGTAATAACAGACATTACGTTCTACAAGTTAAATTACATACATTCAATTATCTATGCAAAACAATCAGACGCACACTACGCAATAAATCTGAGCAAAAGAAAATATTAAAATTATACAAAATTCTAGCAGTAATATCTTTCTTATGTGACAGTAAATGTTAAACTTTAAACAAAAGCTAAACAAACTAAATATTCTGAGGTAACATTCCTGAGATCACTAGCAGGTTGAAGAAGAACGGACACAAATATATATATATATATATATATATAATCTAAATGTATTCAATCTAGGAGAGAAAATAAAAGGAAAAGAAAGGCCCTACTTAGAATACACTACAAGAATGCCAGCTTAACAAAATTTGTCGGAAGGAGTTCAACTTCGACCCTAAAGAAGACGAGATAGAAGTCGACCACCAAAGAGATGGAAGAATCAATTGTACAAACTAGGAGATCGGAACAGGTCAACAGGCCTAAAATTTGTGGCTGATGACAAATGATTTTACCGGACCTTTCGGAATCCATTTACTGCAGATAAATAGCATTAAAATATTCTGAACTGCAAGGAATAAACGGCATAAAAATGTTACAACTCTAACTCCGTTTTGCGCACATAAGAAGTTGCAAGCGTGCGGGTACTAACTGTTGAAATATCGCCTGAAAGCAATGCCATGTTTTCACAGATCACAGAAGGAGACGATGTGACCCATCTTCGTCGCCATGGCACAGCTGTATTCCCTGAGGATGGGAGAAATATGCCCTTTATAAGGGAATCCGAATCGTGGTCGGGGTTGGAGAACTGAAAACGTTAACAAAGGGAATATCAAATGATTACAGAAACGACGGGATTCGGATGGCAAGCTCACGGAAGTGACCACAGAAATGTTCCCAAGAAAAGTATACCCTCTTCAGGATCATGCTCTCTAGCTTTATACAAAAACAAAATTAATACACAACTACACACTACTTGAGGACATAGTCTCGTGTGATTCTTGGCCATTCCTAATTGTACGTGCGTTTCTGAGTTTCTTCATCGAAGCTATTACGAGATAAAAGTCATTTATGACGAATTGAAAGATGAAAAGCAGTCATCAGCCTGTTCTGAAGTTCCATCCCTGAGCACACTCTGTAAGACGGAAGGACCTTAGGACAGCGGTTCGTAAATACTTATCAGTTTATTATTCATTACTTCCACGCATTGCTTAACTAAACTCAGATTCTTTTCAGCTTAGTATCAAGAGAACGAAGTCGATCTACATAACTGTTGAGCGCTGTAAATTACCGTCAAAAACGAAGCAAAATACTTCGAGACTCTTATTAACGCATTTGTATCCGCAGAACAGAGCAGACGGTAATTCCCGTCCCTTCACTTCAGTTGAACTTATAGTCGAAATGCAATTCCTGACAACCTGAAAGTTTTACGAAACTCGATCTTCGTTCCTGAACAGTGCGAACTTTGGATTGAAGTTTCACACTCTTAAAAACAAACTTTCCCGTCTGTGGAGAAATATTTACCCATTTTTATAAGTCAGACTTTCTGCTTTCGTAATATACTTTTTCCTACAGCCAAGGAAAATTCTAGTGCTTACCATGTCGTTGATGGAAATCTGAATATTAGTCATACCATCAAAATCACCAGCACGATCAAAATCACCATCACATCCACCACTAGTACTATCAGAAAATTAGTTAGTTTTACGGAAATAGGAGATCCACTACTATGTCCAAACTTCATAATATTTAAAGAAATTTCCAGACAATTATCCTACATTGAGATGTAAGCCTTACACTCGTACATATAAATAGAAACATTGCACAAATTATCTTGACTCACTCCGCCGTGTTTCAGAATAGTCATTCGACGATTTAAACTCCTTGTCTCCTAATGTCTCTTTATCAATCCAAGCCGCTAAAAAAGATCCGTGTTAATCTTCGCACAGAACTGACAAGGATGTTCTTTTACGATGTCACATACTTATCCTATAACCAACCGACTTGATACAACCCACTAACATCCATTTACATAAATTAGATATAATGCCACAAGAAACACTACAATTTTTTTATCAGCAAGACGTATAAGCTAAAGAAAGACCCTTATACACAAATGAGGGAATAATCTCATTGGTCAGATCACGAATTTCTTGTTACCAACGCATGGAATCTGAAGACAGTTACAGGTGGGTGAAAACGTGAAAAACATCTAAGGTTCCAGACACAGATCTTTCGAAGTTCAAGTACTCTAGGGAAATTCTGCAACCCCCAAAATTGTTGAAAGGTTAGATTCGCATATTTTAGTAAAGTGATCGTTCTCAAATCGGATCTCGTACACTTAGATGGATCGTAATACTACATAAATATGTAGATTACAGAGTTGTGCAATGACGTGTACAAGTTTTTGCGTTAGTTGTAAAACTTTCGTCGTTTCTGAGAGATGTCATATAGTCTTGTAGGTGTTTAGAATGTTCAACAGTGAAGATGGAGGCGACACGTGCCAATAAAACATTGTAACGACCTGTAAGACTAAAGCGAGTCACGGTTCAGAAGTCCATAACCGATATCTTTAACCGCCGCGAGAACCTAAAAACCCACTTTGCTTTAAATTTAATTCGGGTATTATCTCCCACTGTGACACTGCAAAAATGGTGGAGGACCGAGGGCTCGAATAGCAAACCGCTCACATCTAGAGTAACTGCTGTAATATTCCTTTAGAATTTAATTTGGCACTGCGCTCAAAGCAGGTCGAAAATGGAATAACGCTTTGAATCAATCACATTAACATTAATATTTCTGTAGGATGTCGACTGGAATTTTAAACAGCTCAGAATATTTTATAACATACTGCTCAGGCCTATAAAAATACTTAGAAATGTAATTTCAATTTAGTCGTCCCTCTGGGTGAATTACATTGTGAGGTAACAAAAGATAGTAAACCCATACTGGGTTACACCATGCAGTAATTTACACTGAAGTAATTACCAATGGACCAGAGAAAACGGCTGCCTCAATCTTCATTTTACCCTGAGGATAGACTCAGAATGTTCCTGCAAACTGTTAGTGACTACCTACACAAGTACACAGCGTAATACCGAAGGTCATAAAATGAACTTCCACGCCTGTCCACAAAATGGAGGCAGATGTTCCACAGAAACACACATAAAGTCATTCAAGAATCGGGGAAGTTATGGTCTGAGGCATTACCATATTCTTGATAAACAGTTTCTTCAATAAATACAAAGAACCCTGTTATTTAGATTATCTCCGGCTTCAAAGGGACAGATTATATTGAAATATACATTAATATTTGTAATTACATATCACTATTTCTATTATATTGGAAATGCTACAATTTAGTAATCACGTTTATAAAAGTGTAACGTAATGAAAAATATGTGGCCGTATGGTTAGCTATAAACATTTTTCAACAGATGTAAGATTTGAGGTTCTCACAGCGGTGAGTATGAGGATTTCCGTCTTCTGGGTTGTCGCCCTGATGACGGAGGCAGTATGACCTCTGAAACGTTGGTTAACATCGACCAGACTACACAGCACAACAACCCAGAAGACGGAAATCTTCATTTTTCAACAGAGTTTGATGAAATAAAACACCAAATTTAAAAGAGTATGATGCAATATAAAAGCACACATACAGATAAAAGCTTTGTAAAGGGCAAGGGAACATATGTGCCTTTTAAACATTTCATGCTAAGCAAGTTGCTGACCACTCAATTAGCGAGGGGACGCAATTTGCGTGGACGGCCTCTTAACGCACCAATTGTCATCAGGAACACTGTTAATTGGAGCGAAAACCAGGGAGAGAGTCCCTGCTGTACCGCGTCCTATCAGAAAGACTGTGTGCGAGATGCATAATATTCCAGTCATAATGACATTCAAGCCAATATCAACAATTTCGTTAAAATTCAAACAATTGAAATTCAACGACTATGTCTACTAACCTGTCATACTACCATAACCTGTCACTTTGATTTCAGAGCTAATGATTTATGGGATAGGGCTCAAAATCTTTCGTAAGTTCGTCTTAGGAGTGTACCATGTACTGTCACGAACACTGGTGCAATATTTTATGTAGATGGAAAAGAAAGGTCACAAAACGATGCAAGGTAACAATTCACAAAATGTATTTTAAAACAATTCGAACACGTAACTTCGAAATATGTACCATCACAAAGAGAAGCAAAAGAAAAATCCAGAAAAGTACGTTTAATTCTTTTGGAAGTATTAAGGGGAAAACGAGAAGGGGTACAATTAAAAACTAAATCTTTTAGAAATGAAGTCGGTGTTTAAAATCTGTTAACATAATTAGAAATTAAAAGACTACAATTATTTGGCGATGTAGAGAGAAATGAAATAATAATTCGGAGCAGGACAACAGAATTAAAATGTAAAGGAAAGAGATCAAATATTTCATAAAATATTGAGAATTTTGTGCGCAGCTCCCTGACGTACATCTGACATGATCGACTAGCATTAAATTGTAAGGAGATTTACAGAGGCCTTCTTAGGAAGCTAAAAATCGCTACGCAAGTAATTTCCCCTGTCTCACGGAACTCCAAGGTTCATTAGGTTGCGTATAAAGACAGGTCACTGGACTTTAACCAGAACCAGATAAAAGCTAAAAATCGCTACGCAAGTAATTTCCCTTGTCTCACGGAACTCCAAAGTTCATTAGGTTGCGTATAAAGACAGGCCACTGGACCTTAAGCAGAACCAGATAAAATCAGCCCACACACACCTGTGACTTAAAGGTTCATTTTAATATTATCCTTCCATTTACGTCTCTATGGCTTTCCTCATAAAATTATTATTCCTGTATTTTTTTAATATTTTCCTTGTGCACTACATACACCATTCAATGACGTTTCGCTTGAAAGTTTGTCCCGCATTCTGCAGTCACTGCTATTTAGCCTGCTTTCTGCCCGAATATCATTGATCAATCGTTGCCTCATGCTGCTTTATTCGTGTGTTGCCAACTCCTGTCCTCAGCGTTCTGGCTCAATAGACTGTGTATGAATTAAGTTTCAGATGCTGTACACTGAAATGGAAGACCGTAGGCAGCGTTAGAATTATCTATTTCTACGTAAAGTTTAAGGACCATTCATCGAGCTGTTAAATTGGATAATCAATCTGAGCTAAGGTTAGCATTGAATTGAAGTCTTCTCAATCAGTGACAATGTTCACTCTTGAGTCAGGTCAGAGAAGATAAAACCACACGAGACGGTCTGTTTAGAGAAAATATCGGAATATTGGCCTTCGATGGCGGGATGAGATGTAGGTTAAAGCGTCCATTACAGGTTCCCGATATCAGCGCCACCGTCGTGGGTGTGACCGACCTCGCCACAGTCATTACTTTAAGTAACGATATTTTCTTTCGATAAAAAAGACGCTACTCTTAAGAGCTTTGAAAACAAAAAGAGTATCGTGTTTCAAGTTCTGAGGCACAGAGAAACACAACTGCCAACTACAGCCTGAAGAGCTTTGTCTCGTGAAAACAATTTAACGAAACTTAAACATTTACTAATTATGTGAGGGAAAGGAATTATGTTTCACGTTTAAATAAATTGTAATCTTATACTGTTAAAATTTAATTACAGACGTGAGGGCAAGAGTGGGCTATCACAAACTTAATTGAAACTCAGAATAAACAAAGTGAAACATGATCGTTGTAATTAAACTCTGTAAAATTCTGAAACACGAGCATCAAAAAACATTAGTTTAGCCAGACCAATTTAGGCTATTCTAAACTAGTAATTTTTCATTTAATATAATCGGTAATACCAACATTGCGGACGAACGAATTTGTGAAGTAGGAGCGACAATATAGGATCGTACAATGATATGTGGTAATAGATCTATGGAAAATACACAACTTCTGTACATAAATACTTTTTACCATGTAAATAAACAACATGAAGGTTGCGTGAAACATTACAACACTCAACCAAGACTGATCACATAAACACCTCCATAGGAATTCAATACGCTGTCTCTTTTCGTACTTAACGTACAGAAGCCTACATACACCACGTCTTTAAAGACCACGTGCCCATGTTCACTTTTCAATTGCTAACTGCCCATATTTCATATCGGCGGCTGTACCAACTTTAGAGACTGAAGAAGACGAGAAACATTTTATGTAACTTCATAAAATATCATGTCAATTCAGGAGTGGGGCGTGACCTTTTTCAAAAGTGTTAGCCAAATCCCAGAGACAGGCCGTAAAACTAGTGTCTGGCAAGTTTATTTATTAATTTATTCTTTTATATTCTTTAATTATGTAAAGATAAGCAGCGACTTTATATTTCTTGTTGCAGAATATTATTCTATTTTCATATTTGTTACTTTGTGGAGTTAATGCACTGAAACAAAAGACAGTCCACTTATTCATGGCCCACTAAGTATAGTCCGCGACTGTAATCTTGAGACTTGCGGGGTGAGGAAGTGGGGTGAAGGAGGAAAGATATTCTGCCTTTAACGCTACGGACTTCCTGCATTCCTTGCAAGTCTCAAGATTACAGTCGCGTACTGTACATGCACTTCTATACGCAGCAAAACAAATGTTTACGTGTTAACGATTCGCAGCTTTCATAATTAATCAGAGATAAGTAATAATTTTATTTTTATATGCTCCGTTGCTACACTTTCCAATAAAGATATGTTTTTGAGGATGCTACTTTACATATTTCCTTCATTCTTGACGAGCAATTTTCAAGTATTATATTATTTTTGCATTATATTCTGTTGTGTTATGTTGTGCTGTATTGCAATATGGAATGTAAAAGATTAAACTGAGTTGGTCGTCTTCAAGAAGGCAG
>NW_019059605.1:2392484-2453877 GCF_000696155.1 Zootermopsis nevadensis | reverse complement strand
TCTTCCTCTGTCTGAATGAATTACATTTTCTTGGCACCAAAGAAAATAACCC
Organism: Zootermopsis nevadensis; assembly: GCF_000696155.1. The sequence continues at coordinate 2,453,825 of NW_019059605.1, read as the reverse complement.
ACGTAAAATTCCTGACCTGAAATGTCTGCTGTGGAGGTTACGTTTTAAGCGTGCTGAGCCAAGGTAATGGACGAAATTAATTGCAGATCGCATTAAGCCTAGGTTATGTAGTACGTCCAGAGATTTTTTCATCTCCGGCGTACAAAAGACAATAGAGGACAGAGAGATGCAAATTAGTGGTATTTTTAAAAAGGTACTTAGAATGGAGATGCCAGCCCCGCTGTTTTACTGAATTAAAGTCAAATTCCTGTTTCTTTCATCCATTTGTAAAGTAACTTTATCATGTTTTAAAGCAAACAAACGCTTACCTCCATAAGCCTTTTTTACATTGGTTAGTAAGTGAAAAATGTACAAAGGTAATGGTGGAATGTGGTAAAGAATTTTACATTACACAAATTTCTTTTGTTTCTGAGATGCAAATTTAATGATTTTTTTTTGCCCTCAAAACATTATGCTTGAGCCTGTTCTGACATAAAGAACCATCATCACTACAATCACCTTTACAAATAATAATAATAACCACGAACGTCAGACTATTTACCATAATTTAAAAAAAACACGAGTTCGGAATAATAACACAGCAATTATAGATTCAGAGACGACTCTTCTGGAAGGAGGAGTCAAGACGACAGTCATTTGAAAACAAGGAAACAAATAATGTAACTGAATTTGAGCGAGGGACAGGGAAAAAATAAGGGAGAACTTCGTGGCTAATTGGCTATCATTTGTACCATATAGTTCTGCTAACTGCATATAATTTAAATAAACCAGCGGCCAAGGTTGAAAGTGGGATAGAACGCTGAAACACATTTTTCTTATAGATTTTAAACCATAAAATCGAAAGGAAATAGACCAGAGAGCTAGGTCTAATTAACCCACTCTAATCAGCACGCATGTTTCCATGTTTCCATGTTTCCAGGGAAAAAAGGAAAAAAAAAATTTAAGCAGTTTAAGACCTGAATTCTGTCACTATACATCGCGAGAGAATTAGCCAATAGGCCTTATAGATCAGTTGTTCTGAAAGTGGAATCAAATATGTGGAACTGTCGTAGATGGTATAACGCTGAGCAAACACTGACACATAGTTTTCTCCGTGCAGAGTAAAATTGGTTTCATTGCAGTGAAACATTTTTGTACGTGATGAATTCAAAGATCGGGTTTTGTAGCATTCAAACGTGCGTGCGTTGTAATACATAGTTGGCGGGGGAAAAAATGAATGTATCTGAAAAGACTAGAAGTTTTTTGTAAATAAATGGTTCGGTCTGCATAAACGTGACTAAAATGGACGGTTCTGTGATCAACTAAGCCAAGAGAGGGGCTGCACATATTGTTATAGAGTCCATGAGAGTGATCTCCTGAAACACATATAATATTAAAATAACTACAAAGACTATTTCTACAACTCTGCCGAATTTAACCTCACATTAACAAAGTTATTATTTTCTGGCATCAAAATCTCATTGGTTATATCGCAATAAAATCAAAAATCGATACTTATCTTCTCGATAGTAACGCCATGTGATCTTGTAGGTAGATACCAACGTACGGGAGGAACATACAATCCTGAAAACTGAGATAATATTTACCTAAAAATGCTGGTATCTACCCACAAGTCCACATGGCGTTACTGCCGAGAAGGTCAACATAAAAATCTTGAACGATGTGAGGAAACTAAATCTAATATAAATTTAGAAATTTTTCTCTAAATGTTTGTGACTTCAGTTGGTTTATAATAACTATATTATGTTAGATACTGCCGACTGTCCGACATATGTAAGAGACATACTTCTTGAAAGTTCCTTCTTTTTCAGTATTCAAGTAATCGGTTAACACACTAATAGATTTTATCACTTTTATTTTTAATATTAGTGACAACGGTTGGAATAAAATACAGCTTATCTCGATTGCGCAACAGTTAAAGCATTATTCTTATACACAAAAGGTCCCCTCTCTTCATGAATTGTCCACGTCGTTGGAGTATTATGGACGGCCGAAAGAGAGTTAGATTATGTATGATTTGAGGTTTTCAAAGCGGTGAGTATGAAGATTTCTGTCTTCTGGGTTGTTGCGCTGTGTAGTCTGGTCGATGTTAACCAACGCTTCAGAGGTCATACTGCCTCCGTCATCAGGGCGATGAGTATGAAGATTTCTGTGTTCTGGGTTGTTGCGCTGTTTAGTCTGGTCGATGTTCACCAATGTTTCAGAGAGCGCAACAACCCAGAAGACAGAAATATTCAGAGTTAGATTAGTTTGACACGTTAGTAGGAGTAATTACACTCTACTTTCGAGAAGAAAATCAACTTGCAGCATGTATAATATTTATTTTATGTGAAGTAGTAGACGTATTCGTGTAAAACTTAACGTGTTTGCATTCACCCGCGCTTAACACACATAATACTGTGCTCAGTAACACAAGAAATTTTATGATATTTTTGACGTAAATACGTCTATAAGGAAGGGTTATTCTGCAAAAAATTGTTACGAAAAAGGGAAACGAAAAAGTGTAACTGCATTGTTATGTTACCTAGGAAACGTCATCTGTTTACTCGGCATTGTGCGGCAGAGTGTATGGTCAATGGTAAAAAAGTTTTAATTGTAGCCCTGTATATTTGTAACCATACACCTATTAATGATTGTAAGAGATTTATTTTGAGTCATTTGAGAAATTATACAAAGATGTTTTCAGTTATGGCCACAGAAAATCCTAATTCAATGCCGATAATATTGACAGGAGATTTTAACATTGATTTAAAGAAGGAGGAAAATCAAAGCTTTGTCACATTTATAGAAGAAACGTTTGGCTTAATGTTGATGTCAAATCCTGAATGTAGTACTACTAGATCAAAATCCTGTATAGATATGGTGTTTGCACGAAATGTTGATACTCTAAAGTGCACAAATTTTGTAACATATTTCAGCTACCACAGACCCATCTTAAGCGTAACTAATTCGAGTTAAATAAGCAATGTCTTAATCAAACTTTACTCAATTGTAAAGCATGTATAAAGGAAATATTTAGAATAAAGTCAATATATAAACTTCCTTTCCGTATAGACGTATTTACGTCAAATTCTCCTGAACCATGGTTCCACTATCAATTTTTACTTAAAATTATTTCACTAGAGAAATTCTTAAACCGTTCAACAACAATGAAACTAAACGCGCCAAATTTTCTCGGAAAGGCATGGGCCAACTTATACAAACACCCGAAGGAAACAATACTGAAAAAAATAAGAATCTTATTAGGGTAGTTCCATCACCAAGCAAAGTCCAGTGTTAGGTTTTCGCACGTGTGTACTTAGGTACTGATTGTTCCAGCTGTCGTGTTCGTGATCGTAACACAAATTAATCATACAACATGAGTAATCTTATTTTTCATCTTACAGAATTATGCAAACTGTCCGCCTTTATTCCAAAAGAATACCGTCTGATTAACCCCCGGATACTTTATTTAAGCTAACAATCAATCAAGTGCCGTGTTAGTTAAGGGATTAATGAGGCTTTTGTCCTGCTCGCTAGCTGTCAGGATTTGTGTATGCACGCTACAGCGTGTTCAAAGGAGTAGATCACTAAGGCGCAATGTGTCGCAATACGTTTAGGTGTTGAAATGGTATTACTCATTACTCCACGAAACAGAAATGACAAACTCAAGTAAATATGTAAGATTTTAGGTTTTCACAGCGGTGAGTATGATGATTTCTGTCTTCGCAAGCAAATTTATTGTTATTTTTTCTGTTTCACACTTTATCCGTCTGTCGTACTTCTTAGTAAATAATACATAAATGCGCGCCCTTAGAATTTAATTTTCGTAAGTTTAAATTCAACGGGCGTATTGACTTAAACCTACTTAAAACAACGTCAGTCCTTAAATATGCTTCTACAAAATGTCCCTAACCATCTATAAGCAAAAGTATATCACAGCAAAACAATATAAAATATGTAAATGATCATTTTCTCATTGGTCGCGCACTACATGTTGCATAGAAGAAAACAACATAAAATGTTACTAATAGCAACTATGTCACGTGTCGTGTAGACTTCTGATCGTGTAACTTGACAAACTTTGTAATTTATTGCTTTAAACTGACAAACCTCACGCTAAATATTCACTTTCACTTTAGCCATGCGAACTGTTTTAAAACACTTAGGTAACTTGCTACTACGTCTACGCCACTCTTATTTGTGCTAATAAAGTATCCGACAGCTAAAGCGACTGAAATAAATCTTTTAACGATGAGCCGCTATCGGGTTTCCAAGTATCGTAACACTTACTGGATGAAACTAGAAGATCAACTTGGTTTCCAGTCAATAAGAGTTTTTAACCTCTCCGAATCGGCAACAAATTGCTTATTTCTGTCATTCAGCTGTGGCAATAATACACTGCATTTTATTTTGTATTATATTTAGGAACATTTTTAGAAAATCTGTGTCTTCCTATATCCCCCACAAAGGCCAGTGGGAACGCACAGATTCCTCCCAAGTATTGCATATTTTCCGAACTACGACAGTTGGACGAAGCAGATAAAGTAAATTAACTCATAAACGAAGATTTCATGTTTTATATTCCAAATGTCGTAATTAAAACAAGGCCACTAAAATCCTATAAAACAGAAAGGAATGAAGAACATCACAACGGATGGGGAGAGTCAATCTAAAATTTGTAAATTTATAAAAGACGAATACTAATGCCCAGAAGTTCGTACAGTACAAAAGAAGGAAAAGTTAAAATATATCCAAAAACACAAAAATTAAACGCCAGGCACACTCTTAAATAAAATCAAATAAAATCCAATACTGATAGAGGTTCCTCCTTCATTTTGTTTCACTACTAAAATTAACGTATATAGTATTAAAGTGAATTACTCTCCGCAATAGTTAGTATTTTTTTTTACTTTCACTGGATCTTATCCTGAACCGCGTGAAATTAATTATCCAAATATTGTAACTCAGCTTTTAAATCGAATTTCTCAGTCATATGAATCATTTATTTACGAAATATGTAAGGAAATCCCTTACCGCACAATATCTCAATATCTACCAGATCGATCATCATTCGAAATTATTTTCTGTACAAAGTCGGAATGAAAACACGACCCGTTCACTTCAAACCCTCGTTGTTTCGAGAGTTAAAATCAACAAATGGGATGAAGCACTCTTCGGAAAATAGGGTAACCAACACGGAACATCCCGCGAACTGCAGCAGACGATTCATTATTTAAAACTCGAAGGTTATTTAGTTTTAAATTGACGATCATATAGCCGACTCTCATCAAAATTACTAACCTACAAATTTTACCGCCTTTGTTATTAATTTGAGCTCACAGACGAGGTTTGTCTTTTTTACTACGAACAATGAAGACATTTGCATTTATTTTGTGATAAAATTGGAGAGCTTGTGTTTCTATTTACACTCTTCCACGGGCTTTCATGTTGCTTTAATTAAAAAGGGACTCAGATTTATACGAGTCTCGCTTAATGAAACAGGTAAATGAAAGTCTTCTAGTCTTAACTTTCCACATTCTTATTACGCACGGCATAACCACAAACTAAGAGCCATGTGGCGCTTCTGAGTAAGTATGGACGAATGAATGAAATGAGAATGTTGTTATGAAAATTACTATTCCCGCTGTCTATACTCGTCGTGGTAAGTTGTCTACTGATAGACAAACAGAGAGACAGATGGACAGAGAAGCAGATATAAATAAAAACATAAACTTGAAGTGCAGAAGTTGATAAGGGCATCCGAAAAAGTTCGGAAGTTAGAAAGAATTTCAATTACTCAAACCGGACAAAACATAATCTATGATTATGACATCATGGATGTTATCAGTTCCCAAATAATTTGCAGTTACAAAATACAGAAAATTACGTTAAATGTACATTGATTTAGTATTGATTCTGAGATGTCAGGTTCTTACGGAGGTAAATATGTCGAAGTCGGCCTTCTGGGTTGTGACGCATTGTGGACTTATGGGTATCCATATAGAAGTCTGCATGACCTTAAAATCCAAACACCAACAGTGACGTTAATTACAGCCTGTCGTTGGAAAGTATCCTGAGCTAGATGAATCCATTTCACGTACACACCTACACACTATTTTAATACCTGTTTTAATATAATCCTTGCATATGCGTCTACATGTATTCATTGGTTATCCAAATAAAAATTTAAGTGGGTAATTGGAGATGATGTGAAACCACAGAAAATTTATCCTTTGGGAAGGAAGCTATAAACCTGCAGAAAGACGGCGAAAGCCAGCAACTTTGTTCCGTTTTTAAATTAATGAACAAACAAGAAAAATGGAGAAAATAGAAAAAGTGAGCTTCTTCATGAAATATTATTACGTTGCCCGAACAAAGAAGAGTGGGATGGAAAACATGTAGCACGCATGGAATGAAAAATCTATAGTGCACGATTTTACTTGAGAACTCTGAAAGGAGGAGACTTCTTGAAAGACCGATAGTAATATTGAAACGGGTCTTAAGGAAACATTATGTGAAAATGAGCACTAATGTTTTTCTTTGTTCCGGCTGGCTGGTTGGCTAGCTCTTGTGAGCACGGTAATGAACGTTCACTTTCCAAAACAGGAGGGAAATTTTAGCTGAGTGACTATCAGGTCCTTATGGACTCTGCTCCATTAAGTCAACTTCGAGTGAACTTGACAGGATGATTACGGATAATAGGTTTGGGGAGGAGCTGCTTTGTAGTACAATTCCAGAATCTGCCTGGAGGGACGTCGGTAAACCACGGATCGAAACGGAAACTGCAAGGGTGACAATCTGTTACCACGTCATTCGGTCATAATCGGATGTCTTACATGTACCTTGGGCAAGAATAATTCATTATAAGTTGAGAAAGTTCCACCGAAACCTGGAATAGATCTCGAAGTATTTCGATTACTGTCCGTGTGCATTCACACCATTCCATGGGGTGGGTGATTATTTTTCCTTGCCTGTAACACGTCACTCACTCGAACACAGTGTTACGAGAGATAACGGATTGTGTTCACTTTGGACAGAGAACGCCACGCTAACACAAAAGGACAAATATTTGTACTCATCTTTCTGGTGTACACATGACGAACAGCAGAATGAATTACCTTTCAGGCTTCAATGAGCTAGTCAACAAAGTTTACGTTTTGTTTTAGTACGACGAAAATCGACTAAACCAATTACTAATCCACTAATTACACAGAAGCTGTTCATTTCATTCCGTCCTGTGTGATAATATTTCAACTGGGATAAAATATACGTCCATGTTCACCGAAGTTCCAATTTAAATCAGTTTTTACTGAAAAGTACCTTAGAGACGATACACGTTATTTGACACACGTTGACGGAATTTCCAAATATTGAATGATTCTCTAGAGGTTTTTGACGACGGTTGATTCATTACAGAAATACAACGTTGAACACTGCCCCCTTGTCCGATGTATATATGACTTTTGGTTGTTTACTCTTCTCCTGTCATCAGGTTATTGCGTGTCAATTACACTGACACGCTTTTACGTTATTAGTAACAGAGGCTGGCAATAAACTCGGGACATTTCAAATATTAGGCCAGTACTCAAGGCACTAGATCACTGGGGTGGCCCAGATATGGCTGCTGTTACAGCTCTGCTTATGTTTCCTGTTTTGCAGACAGAAAACTTGAGCCTGGGCTTGGTTGAATGTTACCCTGTTCTGTTCTATTCTGTTCCGTTGTTCTGATGAATACGGACTCTTTAAGTTTCCCAATGATTCTATTTTCTTCATTGTGTACAATTTCTGCCATATTTCATTTCATTCTATCGTCCTCATCCCACAAGCGTTCTGCTGTTTTCGACTTGGATATTTTTCCATCTTTGTGTTCCGTTTATGTTTGATAATTCTGGCGTTATGTGGTCCTCTGTCTCTCCTACATATTTCTTCCCGCAGTTGCACGGAATGCTGTCAAGGCAGCTGTTTCCTGTATCTAGTTTTATGGCTTCAATCTTCGTGAGAATGCTCTGCAGCGTACATCGTGATCTGGATATTGTTAGTATTCAGAATATTTTATAGATTATATTATTTTTTTCGATATCCGCCCATGCTGTCCCGTATTACAAGAGTATTAAGTCATTTTCTTAATAGAAGATGGAGGAAACAGTAGAGGTCATTCACATGAATGGAAAGTAACGATATTAATTTTTAAACGTAAAATGCAAAATAAAAAAAAATCCTCCAAGTTTCTGTCCTGCTGCGATTAACTGTTGCATACATAAAGTGACCTAATAAAGGAGTAAATGTTGTCGAATGCATGAGATTCAAACACAGTAACGGTTAGAACGCAAAGGGCAGTAGAGGATATTATTTTAATGTTGCTACTGAAAACTGAATTGTCCGAATAGGTCCTACGTGCTTGAGGATTTTGTAAGTTCGATTTCCTTTATAACAGTGTAAAATATGATCGCCTTGAATAAAGTTATTGGTAAAATATACGCAAAAACGTATGGAAAATAAATATTTAAAACGCAGTGCACAGTTTTTGCTACTCTTCATGTAAAATCTCAATTGTCAAACTCCAGCATTCTGAGGAGGACCCCAGAATTAGACAAGTGTCTCCGTATATCATATTAAATCGTTTAAGAATCACACAAATGTTACAGGTCAAGATTTCTCTTTTTGTTTTGTATGTTCATTCCTGCACAAAAAACAGCAATGAGAGAAGAGCAAACAGTTTGCCTGCGGCTTATTCCATGCTAGAAGGTGTGCATGAAGCATCTCTATGAAGTCAGCTTTTGTGGCTATCCTCTCAGTTAATTATCATTCTGCGTCCAAAATATTTCCGAACTGTAATTTTCAATTTACAGAGAGACAAAACCTGACGGAAATCATTATCTTTGTGGGAAGAATGGAAGACAGAAACAACGCAGAATCGTCTAGCACTTCGCATTGTTTGTAACTGATAATAAATAAAAAACCGAACTTGTTGAACGCGGCGGGTTTTTTTTCTAAGTCGATACAAATCTGGTAAAAGGACACTCCTATTTTATTGAATCCGAATGTTCAAAACAATATTCATTACGATCTCCAGTGAATCCCGTCCTCATTCACTTGAACTCAGTCAACGTCCTCCAAGATCCATTTGGATATTGTGTTCACATTCACGCCTGTTTCTAAACGATTTCTTCCTTTTGGTTTTCGATCGAATTTACATAAATTTCTTCTCTCCGAATACATTTCGGCGTTTATAACTAAAATTGGCGTAAACTGAGGAATTCACCTTATCTTTATTATGAGTCTGTCGTTCGGTTACGTCGAATTCAACTCCAAAATTTCAGTCTTAAATTACTACTGTTTCACACTAAACACATTTCATATTACGAAAAAGTAAAATATAAATGAACGTGTAACTCGGTGGGGAGATTCGGGTTACAAGTGGCATGTCACTGAAATGTCAGTCACTTGTGTTTCAGTTACAAAGAGCCACTGAAATTTGTATTATTTGTGTATAGACCACGTCAATCCCTTTGTAAATCACAAACAAAAAGGCCTGATAGATTATGACATAACACAAGCTGTTTTAATGTTCTGTAGTTTTAATTGGCGGCTTTAATGTTTATTGCTTGGGGCAGAAATCGTTCAACAGTAGGAACTGATCAACATGAAATGCTCCGTAGAAGTATCTTTTATTAACATCCAGCATGTTTCAAAAGACAGGGATACTACTAAATGACATATGTGTAACCGTTCTGTAATTACAAAATGTTTTACTTTCAATCTCAAAATAATTCAGTCTCTTGTCACTGCTGTCCTCTTTCGTTTATACGGCCGTTCCACTTTGTCATCTCTTCTGGCAGCCAAAACGGCTTTTAAATAAGTCCTTTTCCGTCATTCCCTTTTGTTGTAAGACATAACTTCATGACACTTTATCCCCGGTGTTTTGAACAGAGAAATAATTTAAAACGCATGCCTAAATATGTTTTCAAAATCTAGAACATGTCATCACCAGAAGACAAAATGGTAGTAACGGAAGAATAGAACGGTTTAACAAAACGTTATAATACCTTAAGTTATTAAAACGGTAATAGCATTTAATGAACACTGATTACATTATATAATCAAATATAATTTTCCATACAATCTATGTTGCATTTAAAAATAATATCAATATATTATTAAAATAAATATTTGTTTAAATTACCGCCCGGTGTAATTAAAATGAACAGTTCATTAAATGGTTGCCCAGTAAAATTAATACATATAATTGACTGCTATTCATATATAAACAGTATTCCTTATTTACTGATGCACTGCAACTGCTAGATATTTCGATCCTTCGATATTTTCCGTTTTCCTTGGTAACGTGGCCTAAGCTGGTGGATTCTGACGTATCAAATTATTGTTGCCCGAATATAAACAACGCGTAGGCGCTAGCAGCCTAATCTATTTACGATGAACAAAACCTGAAGCCAAAAGCTCTGTCGTCTCAGAGTTTTTAGACTGCTATAAGATTTCAGTTGGCTTTCCTGTCAAGAGATGCCAAGTCAACAAAGCAAGCTCCCAAGACTCAATTCGATGTTCCCTAAATTTAATAACTGATCCGTCTCCGTAACTGCCGCTTGAAATCATATTTATTATAATATCATTATATTTTATTTAATATCAGTTAAGAGTCACAATTTCGAGACCTATGTTACATAGGTCTATAATATGCTAGAAATAAATTCAACTCTTAAACTTCTCACAGACAACAACCTGTCAGCAGCGATTACAATTTCAATGATACAACACTCACATATCTGATAAAGAGTCTGAAAATAGTATATACTATTATATATATGACACTATATAACAAGTTTTTTTTTCCGAAGACGGACAATACTGGTAAAGGGACAGCGGAAAATGTCAAATAGCCGATGAACCGTTCCAATTAGTCACGTGGGGCTGCAAGTTCTGAGACGCCAACCAGCAAAATATTTCCGTCAATTAATAAATGCCAGGAGGGATTACAGACAAAGCTTTAAGGACACATCTGACACTTCACTGGAGAGGCTTGAAGTCTGCACGACCGAACATAATTATTCACATATCAATAACGTGTAAATTTAATGGGCGCCTTCCCTCAGAATTATGTTATTAAAGGAAAGCAACTGTATGTCATATCATTTTCCCATAAATTGCACTAATAAACCCTGTTCACTTGTAGCTGAAGATGTAACCAATTATAGCAATTTTATTTCTTCGGGTAAATGTTTGAAGATTTCTGTCTTCTGGGTTGTTGCGCTGGGTAGTCTGGTCGATGTTTACCATCATTTCAGAGGTCATACGGCCTCCATCATCAGGGCGATGAGAATGAAGATTTCCGTCTTCTGGGTTGTTGCGCTGGGTAGTCTGGTCGATGTTTACCATCATTTCAGAGGTCATACGGCCTCCATCATCAGGGCGATGAGAATGAAGATTTCCGTCTTCTGGGTTGTTGCGCTGGGTAGTCTGGTCGATGTTTACCATCATTTCAGAGGTCATACGGCCTCCATCATCAGGGCGATGAGAATGAAGATTTCCGTCTTCTGGGTTGTTGCGCTGGGTAGTCTGGTCGATGTTTACCATCATTTCAGAGGTCATACGGCCTCCATCATCAGGGCGATGAGAATGAAGATTTCCGTCTTCTGGGTTGTTGCGCTGGGTAGTCTGGTCGATGTTTACCATCATTTCAGAGGTCATACGGCCTCCATCATCAGGGCGATGAGAATGAAGATTTCCGTCTTCTGGGTTGTTGCGCTGGGTAGTCTGGTCGATGTTTACCATCATTTCAGAGGTCATACGGCCTCCATCATCAGGGCGATGAGAATGAAGATTTCCGTCTTCTGGGTTGTTGCGCTGGGTAGTCTGGTCGATGTTTACCATCATTTCAGAGGTCATACGGCCTCCATCATCAGGGCGATGAGAATGAAGATTTCCGTCTTCTGGGTTGTTGCGCTGGGTAGTCTGGTCGATGTTTACCAACGCCCTGATGACGGAGGCAGCATGATCTCTGAAACGTTAGTTAACATCGACCAGACTAAAAGGGAGAACAACCCAGAAGACAGCAATCTTCATGCTCACCGCTGTGAAAACCTCAAATCATACGGATAAATGTTTGTCAAATATCCATCCTCAACATTTATAACACAAAACACATTATGCTAATTGTACGCTGCTTAATGAATAGTTTTATATGATTATGAAATTGGAACAACACCGAGGTAATAAAATACACTTAACTACAATTGTGTATTAAATGCAGCCAGAATACAGCTTGGTATAAATGTATACCGCTCTTGTAAACATCAGTAGCAAGACGCAATCCGACTTATGGGCCAGAAGCAGAACAGAAATTCTCTGCCTATGCATTAATTGTACAAAATAAGTTTAAATATAGGCCAATGAAAACGTGTTTAAACGAAACCTGTAATAACATTCGTATCCGTTTATCAGTTATCGTTTGCCTGCTGAATTTCATATCCAGAATGATATGAAATAAGGAAGTGCCCTATAACTATTTCTTTTCAGCTTTGCTTTAAAATATGCCGGCAGGAAAGGCCAAAATAGCAAAAAGAAATTATAACTGAATGGAACAAATTAGATTCAGCTCTATGCCCACAATTTTAATTTACTGGTTGAAAAGATAAACATCGCAAAGAAAAGCACAAAAGCTAAGTCACTACAAGGAAGCACAGAGATGACTACGTGTATGTTCATGTCTCGTCAACAGAGTGCAGGACAGAATTATTAGGTTATATAAACGTAGCTAATAAATCGTTTTAAAATGTGGTAGAGTTCGTGTCTATATATATATATATATATATATGAAGAACAAATCACGAAGAAGTTCTAAGCAGATTAAATTCGGGGGTGCATGATACTATGGCGAATACCCGAGAAGCTTATCAATCGAACAACAAATGACGAGGGATATAAGCAGAGACTGCTAGGTTTTCGAAGTTACATCACAAAGCTTCAATGTATGAACAGGGTCCTACCAAGCAGATTAAAATAAACGAATCACTCTGCCCAGAAGCGGTAGTAATTATTACCACAAACAGATAAACTTCTCTACCGCAAATCATGTCAACACAAAGCCAAATGTTTATTTTCAATTATTTTTTACCAATATCAATAATCAAGAATTATAACTGAAAATAAAAAAAAGGTTTAAATCCCAAACTCATTTTCTGTACAGAATCCAGGCTAATATGAATTCACAAAATTCCGTGTTGGCATGAATGTTTCTTTAAATATTCATAACAAATCTAAATATGTAAAGATTAAAATAAACAAACATGTATAAACGTAATTTAGCCTAAGTAGTATTTGAGGTTCTCACGGCGGTGAGTTATTCTGGGTTGTAATGTCGCGTAGTCTGGTAGAAGTTTACCAACGTTTCAAAGGTATTTGCTACCTCATCATCAGGGCGACAACCATCTACCTAATTTTGCCTGTTATTTTGTATGAGCCTAAAACATTTGGTCTCAGCTAAAGGAAAGGACAGAAACTGAAGGTGCATGAGACCAGAATACTGAATAAATATCTAGACCTACGTGGGAGCAAACAAATAAGAAAACAGGGAACGTTTCTTAATATGGAGCTTCATGAGTTGCCTTTATCCAAATATTATAACCATGAGGGGAGGCATGTAGCACAAACGAAAGAGATGAAGAATGCAAACAAAATTTTGAACACGAAAATATGATGTGATGTTATAACTTCGGAGATCTACACGTGGATGGAAAAATAACATTAGGATAGATTTTACAAAATGACTGAGTAACAGTTATTTCCTATTCAGAATAGCCTGACACAAACAGATGTTGTTATCACTGACGAGTTTCATCTTTGCTTCAGAATATTCCACAAGGGTGATCATGAAACCAAGAGGGGGTGGCAATTGAATATAATTCACAGAACTAATAAGCGCTACACATAAAGTTTATTTTCGTCATTGGTTGAATAATTTCACTATGTTCTAACGTTTCTTTTCTCTTCTGGGACTAACCTGCAACATCCAGAGCATGAACAAAGTTTGGTATAGAGCAGTGCGTGACGCTGAAAATACCACGGTCATACGAAATGAGTGACCAACATCAGCAATATTATGAAGCCGCGAACTGGGGCAAGACTGATTAATGTAACATCGTTAATAATCATGCAAGAATGACTTCCAGCGAGCACTGTAATTAGCAATCTGACCTCGAACGGCGATCCATGCTTTATTTAACGCTGTATTATCATCTGCAGAAATAACCTCGATGGCAGAGTTTGAATGTCAGAGATGTTAGATTAATCTAGATAATCTTGTTTACCAATGCAGATGAGAAAGAAATGGAGATTAATTGGTAGAATTATCTGGTTATGGCATGCGTTAAAACTACTAAGTTTTCAGATCAACAAACTGCTTAGAAAATACATTTAGGGTTGTGAGAATAGTAGAAAGAATAGTTTTAACGAGGCAAAATATTACGATCGCTAATTTTTCATTGATGCTAGTAATAATTAGTGGGGGATACATTACGTTAGTTCTATATTTCTTTAACCCTTTGACGCCATGTGGTACCTATAGATCTATGAATATTTAACTATAGCTGAAGGAATTTACTATAGGTTTCGTTTATAAGTATTTTAAATAGCCAAGCTAATTTTTCCAGGTATAAAAATTTCAATAGAATCTCTGTATAATACGTATCTGTCAACCGGATCAAAGCTTGACTGAAGTCTACAAATAGCAGATGCACCGTTCCATTATACTCCAAAAATTTCTCCATTGCCTGAAGGGCGCAAAAAGATTATTCTCAATAATATTTATGCAATAAGTTAAGTCTGAGAGAGCAATTTTAAATGAAATTTTTATGTAGTTGATATGAGCGATATTCCTCGATAGTTTGGTCTACTACAGTCAGTTTTAACGCCATCGTTATGAATAGGTACAATGGTAATTCCTCTCACAGAGCTGGCAATTCTTTTCCATTCGAAATATATTAATAAGTTTACAAATCTCTCAGAACCCACTTACCTCCTGCTTAAATCAATTTTATCAGTCCTAGGAATTTACATAATTTAAATAGCAGTGTAAATCTGAAAATAATTGGGATCACACACTAATAGCTGAGCTGTATGTAGCATTATTAAATGTGTGTATATTCAATAGATAGAAAAAGCAATTCCTTCACTCATTCAAAATAGTGTGACAATATGCAACCTGATCATCGAAACCAATTAATTCCAAAGACGAATACAAAAGCAATGGCAAGTTTATGTAGAAGAGAAAATGTATGAGAATTTTGGGACCCCCCGTAGAACCAACAGAGAGGAAATTTTTATTCGACAATACCCGGCAAACATAGAATGAGCAGGAGAAGTTGAAACAGTCAGAACCAGTCCTTAAATAAGTAACACTTAACGCAGATACCATGTACCAAAAGTAACTAAAGTAATAATCAATTGAAAAAACCCAGAAATTTTATATCTTACATATGCCACTCTTACACACACCATAAATTACTTTTGTAAAGGGCTTTACGCATCTCGGAGAACGTACATGTCTCCGAACAAGATACTTTTAAAGCTTCCCGCTCCACTCCATCCACAGTACTGGCGAGGAAGGGTGTCAAACTTTATCACTTTATACAATGGCCAGTGTCCAGTATTCCAGTCTAGTCACATCGTCTCTGTTACTTCGGGACGTTCTCTATTTTTCAATATCATCATAGCCGGAGAACATGAACTGAATTCCCTTACAGAGCTGCGTCAATAGATTTATTCCACCGACGAAATCTAAGCTTGCCTCTCCAAAGACGTGCTACAAATTTCGTTAAGTCTAAAACGGGAACCACAAACCATGAAGCTGATTCTCGACCGACAACGTCTTTGAAGTCCGTGCGTGCGTGCGTTGTTGATCGCAAGACATAGTGCAGGTTGTGGAAGGGGGTGTTTTAGTCGGACCAACAAGCACTAACGGATGGTTACGTTTTGGCAATGCATAATAATAATATCAGTGTCTGTCGCTAGACCACGGGATTAGCTGCTCGGTTTATATAGCAAAACTTCAAGAACGTACATTCACGTTCAGCAGAAATTTAATCATAATATTGGTTCTTGTGTATTATCTCCCGGCCAATAAAAATAAATGCGCAACTCGGAGACAATGCACAAGAACAGGCCTGTTATCCTTTAGTCTTTGTGCCAGGCCACGAAAGAATTTTTTGAGAGTCAGAAAGACCAATTTACCGTGTACGTGAATCACCCTGATGACGGAGGCAGTATGACCTCTGAAACGTTGGTAAACATCTACCAGGCTGCACAGCGCAACAACCCAGAAGACAGAAATCGTCATACTCATCGCCCTGATGACGGAGGCAGTATGACCTCTGAAACGTTGGTAAACATCTACCAGGCTGCACAGCGCAACAACCCAGAAGACAGAAATCGTCATACTCATCGCCCTGATGACGGAGGCAGTATGACCTCTGAAACGTTGGTAAACATCTACCAGGCTGCACAGCGCAACAACCCAGAAGACAGAAATCGTCATACTCATCGCCCTGATGACGGAGGCAGTATGACCTCTGAAACGTTGGTAAACATCTACCAGGCTGCACAGCGCAACAACCCAGAAGACAGAAATCTTCAAACAAATTATAGTGTTACTAGTGTAATACTGTCCTTGTCATTTATTCTGTACTGTCGCTGAAGCTATGCATTATTTTCACAAATCCTACGAACAACTGCAATTGAAGAACCTAAATGTCGGTGATATTTAACGCTACTATCTTTAGTTTCTAAACTCTGTAATTACAGGGATGTGTGCATCTCCATTTTCTTGAGAAACAGCTCAGTTGCTTGTCATGGTAGGAGCAGAGAAACAGAACCGAAGTAAAGGAGCTGTTTCCCTTTGGGCCTCGAGTCCCAGTGCAGATCAACCTACATTATTAACTTCTGCACGCATGTTGTTATGCCTGCCAGACAAAAGACGCTTTCGTCCCGCGGGAGAAGCGTGAAGACACGTGAACTGTACACGGCTGAACATTTGCGCATTGTCCCTCGCAGACATCCAACTGATTTACTTTCGCAAACACATGCAAAGTCCGTTAATGGGAATCTCATCGGGTCCTCGGCTAATTCCATGAGACAGAATCGTTACTCAGACATTAATAGTCTCTCATGTAGTCAAAGACAAGTCCCGTCTTTTATGGAACACGAAGATTTGTTATCGTGTTCACACGAGCCCGTTGCCCACACCTATGTTCGTATCCTGAGTCAGATCAATCCAGTCTCTTCTCTCCCATACCCAGTATTTCCATAAGATATATTTCAATATTATCCTCACACCGACGTTCAGGTAATCAGAGTTGTCTCTTCCCTAATTTGCGTAGACTCGTCGTTTTTATGTGCGCTACAAACTCCCATGTCATCCCATCTACTAATGCTGCAACAAGAACACAAATTATGAAGTTCGTCCTTTTGTAATGTTCTCCAGCTGCATGTTACTCTGTCCTCTTATGTCCTAATATTCACCTCAGCACCACTTTCACGGACACCCCCAACACACTTTCCACCATGTCCAAATCACAAACCTATAACGAGCATGAGCATGTTGTGAGCTTATGAACTCCAAGACCGCAAATTTTAAGCCCTTCTCTCAGTCAGTATGCACGTTAATATACCGTGTTAGGCCTGAAATAACATTTACTTCGACCTCTTCATTCAAAAGACGCCGCAATATAAAAGCATTTCATAATATACGAAAATATAACTCGATACATTGGATAATTAACACGCAGTCTCTGTGAGTGTCTCTTTTGTACTAAGCCAAGTAAACAAATTTATATTGTGGCTTTACGGGTTATTTGGCCATGCAATCCTTTCGTTGTATTATCATGTTCCTCCTAAGAAATGGCATACAACTAAAAGACTACAACGGAACACAGCATACCACAATCTAAAGCCACATAGACGTGGAATCCTAAAATCCTATAAGTTGGCTAATATTCGTATTCAGCTCTAACTGAATTCAGTATCAACTCTCGTATATTTTGACCCACAATACAAAAGCAAGGCGCAAGTCGTCATTGTTTTTAATTTTCGATGTTTTTTTCCTGAAAACCTTGAAGGCAGTCTATAAAAGAAAAGTCTTCAGAAAGTGAAATGTGTCGTCTTCTTCCATTTTTCAGTTTTTAGACCAAGTATTATTCCCTGGCGAGTGGCCGGAAAACATGCAAGTTGGAGAATACAGAATGAGATATTAGTTTAGAGGCGTGAAGTGTTGCAATGGCATGGCGCGAGTTTGCAAAGCCAGGAAGGCAGTTACAGTCTGCGAGGCGGAAGGTAAGGACAGCATCGAACTGCATACCGCGCCAAGTGATATAGAACGGACACAGTGGATGGAGCGGTTTGCAGGTTTGGGGTACATGCCACAACTGTGGTGCTGCGTGCGTTTAAAAATATGACTTCAAGCTTGACAAAAATTTGTAACCAGAAAGGAACATCTGCATTTTGTACCTTCCAGTTGAATGGGACGAATTCAATGATAGCTCTATACATATCTATGTTTGGTGTTCAGCAAGAAGGACGTAAGTCGATATTGCCAGTCATTTGACGTTCTCAAGATGGAGAAGATGTCGACTGTGGTCTTGTGTAATTTTACAGGTGGTTATTAACGTTTTTGAGAAATGTATCGCCTCTAACTTCAAGGTACTTAAGAACTCACATTTCCTTCAGTTTACCAATTTTCATTCCCCTTTTGACACTGGGATTCCTCCTATCTTGACACACTTCAACCCTGACGGTGGAAGCGTTTACTTTAAAAAATGAGGGGTTAACATAAGTGTATAAACGTTCCCTTGAATCTTCGTACTGACAAACAGGTGTTGCGATTCAAACGTAAATGTTATTTAATGTTGAAATGGATGCGAGGAGACTCCTAAGTCTTTAACTAGGAAGGACAGTGGATGAAACTCTATCTACCTCATAGTAATTCTTGAAATATCCTTTCAGGTACTAAAGTAGGCGACAAATGCTTCAGTTGTATAGGCTGTTATCCTCGTAACGGAGTACATGTGAACTTATCGGCATACTTGACAGAAAAAAGTATCACAACACTAAGTATATACTACATGATATGACAAATTTTTATACTGTAACACAAACAGGAAAATGTGGGTATATGTGCGAAAGAAGAAGTTAATTATGGGAGTTCTCACTTGTCTAAACTCACGTCTTCGGCATACAGCTGCGACTTCAAGCTAGTGTGTTAATGAAGGTATGTAATGTTATAACAAGGAAGTTATATAAAGAAACAGAGCGATGTGTGTAACTTAATTCGAAAACAGGACTTTAAAGTACAATGATTACGCACCACTTACTAACAGCAGTATCAAAGATACAAACGCTGAAAGTTGTTCTCGTCTCTTCATGACAAGTGGGAAATTATCAACAAACCACTGGAATTAAATGTTGCTCGAGAAATAAACTACAAAGAGAAAATAAATAATTACAGTAGTTAAAAAGTATACCATTTGTGCAGGACACTTTGTCTGCTGTCTACTTTTGTTTTGATATAAACCTAAGTACTATGGAGACTGGAGACGTTTGGACAGGGTGACACTTATTAGTCTAAGTAATGCTATTAGTTAAGTAACTTTATAGAAACTTTGTGGAAATAATGTGCAAGATTCATGTGTGTATTACAGCTACCTTTAAGATTCGTTAAAGACATTTAATTCCTCGTAAATTCTTGGCGAGATACGCCCAGCGTTTTTAATTCAATCAAATTATTTATTATTAGTGTGCTGTATCAACAGCCAGAATGACAATTACAGATACGGCTATCAACAGCCAGAATGCCAATTACAGATACGGAACAGAGATGAGCACACGAATACAATAAAAACATAAAAGGTAAAAGAAGCAGAATCAGTCTTAACATAATTTAAAATGAACGAAATTTACACACGACAAAACTCAAAAATACGACAGCCCTGTACAGAATCTCATAAAACTCCGGCAGACATCTGAAACTATATTCGTGAAAGTTCATACACATTTTTAAATGACATTTAAACCAAATTATAAATCAAAATTTAAAAACAAATTCGAAGACTTCTATCACTCCGAGTCCAACCAAGTAATTCTTGCATGTGTATGCTGTTATGTTAGGACGAACTACCTGAGGAAGCGCATGACAAAGTTAATAATTTGCTTTCAGATTCTAAACTGCAAAAGAGTTACAGCTGCATTATTTTCTTAGTTCACACTTCCGCTGCGATGTATAGTGAGTGCTACTGGTTGATACAGCATCAACAAAATTAACAACGAATATATATATACGCAAAATATTATACACTCCTAAATGTCTGTTCAGGATGGAAACGTTGTTCTCAATGGGTTGAATAAGCAAGCAGCCTGCGCCAGAACACAAGGGACGGTAATCCACCCAGACGGACGGTTTGGCGGGAACTAAGAACTTCTCGCCGTAAAAAGAAACCCAGTGTGTACGAAATGGCCTTCCATGAATCTTCGGAATCATCTAAGCTACGTTAAATGGGCATGCTATTTGGGAACTTGAAGCGTCGAGAAGTCTCTGTTAGGTTGATTTATTTAAAACAAAAGGAAATGAGAGAGAGTAACTGGCTATGAAGTCAGCGGAGAATGAAGAAACGTACAATATGAGAAGATTCATAAATTTTACTTTTCAACAAATATTACTGGGATGATATCAAGAAGAATCACTTGACCTCATCTTGAGCCATATAAACCCACTTCACATCCTCGTATCACATTTAAGATCCATGTTAATAGTGTGGTAGCATCAGCAAAAAGTATTTTGTTACCCCTAGGATTCGAACTTACAATTTTTATTGATTTAGCATCGCCCATGTGGGCGTCAGGCCCGGTCCACCTAATCCACTTTAATTTGACTATCTTAAAAATAATTTACAATTGTTCCGATTGCCTTTTTACATTTTTTTATTCAGTGTTCTGTCTTACGACAGGTCCATTGCTCTGCCCAAAAAGAGCTCTCCAGTTTTCCCTATTCTCAGCTTCTCGTTTTAATTCCTGGAACTTCATCTTCTTTCCTTGTTTCAGATACTCGTATTTAATCACTTGTGTAATTCCACCTACAGTATCTTAATATTACAGCTTCTGTGCGTTGAGTTCACAGGTACAAGTAAACGCGTCTGTCTCTCAGAAGCATGCTTCATTCTTTCCAGGTCTGGCCGCTACCAACAGACATCAGGAAGAGTATTAAAGTGCTGTGACGTCACAGTAAATGAATGCTCGAAACGGGTCTTTTATGTATTCTGGTGTAGAAACGTGCCTGTATCCCTTCAACTATGGCTGAAATAAAAGTTTCAAAGCTCCAGCAGTCCATTCTCTCGTCTCTTTCAAAAGCAGGAGAATGATATTTCAGATATTCTGACGATTGTGATGTCAAATGCACGTCTACTAAGGCTCGTATAACAATCATAACTTCGCTGTCTCCCAGATATAGTACGTACGTATAAAGAAACTCTGCTATCTTCTTTGATAACTTTAGGGTTACATGATGGCTGTCTTCTGGGTTGTAGCGCCGTGTTGTCTGGTAGAAGTTTAACAACGTTTCAGAGGTCTTTGCTGCCTCCATTATCAGGGCGATCATCGCCCTGATAATGATCTTATTTTCTGTTAGAAGTCTGGTTGGCTGAAAGGAAATTTGAAGCTGCGCTAAGTATAGCCACCAAAACTGCGTGGTAATCGTATTTTACCGAAATTGGCGACTTGTATTTATAAGCAGAAAATAAAAGTCCATTGCACAAGGGAAACATATAAGTAAGAAATAAAGAATACCGTTCTTATATGTCGGTCCGCCCGTACGCTGCATTTTCTGAAGAACTTATCGGATTTTGATTTAATTTGAAACTAGTGTTAAACATTAATATTTGTGGGGTTAATAAAATTTCGGTTCATATTTGTCACGTAACACATTTATTGGTGTGTTACAGAAAATGTATATAAAAAATTTATTCATGTAGTGAGTGTTTAATGAAATGCACTACGAAACAAGGGTTGTAGCAGTGTTTAACGTACCTTTTCATTCGAAATATACTACTTGAATCGGCAAGAAATAAACATCAAACCCAGTGAGGGCGTTCAGAGGCGATACGGCAAGAAATAAACATCAAACCCAGTGGCGATGAATGTGTATGGTAAATGCGTATAATGCAATGTATATTATCAGGTCGTGGTTAAAATTTATCTTTCCATTCATTTCTACACATACTTGTAATTCTGCCTTGGTGACTTAATTTCTTTTAAAATTCATTTATACGATCAACAACATACGTATAGTAGAAAATTAATTTTAGAACCGACCATCTTAAAAACATTTATACGATCAACAACATACGTATAATAGAAAATTAATTTTAGAACCGACTATCTTAAAGAGAAACCCTCACGATCCAATAAAATTTAATATATTCTGGAAAACGAACCAGGAATATTCTAAATTACGTGACAGAACCTTCAAGACGAAACTTGATATATTTATTTAAATACATCATTTAATACTTTAAACAGCGCATATACAGAACTTAAATCACTGAAATAATTTTGGGCAGGAATGAAATGTGGTTGTAAAGAAAGCCTTGTGTTTTATTATGCAAGCTCGCAAGCTGATTAGAACGGTAACAAGTTGTGAATATGAAGTGTGACGTGTCATTACGAAACCCATTACTCTCACGACGCGACGCTTCAAGACATGACAAAGGTAGGGAGGGAGTCGAAGCTTTCTGCGGATGGGAAAGTGGTGAGGGTGTGATTATTCGATAACAAGCAACAATCACCTCAGCGATACTGCGTCACATGCGGTGAACGTGGCATGTCATGGTTTCGTTCCCACAGTTAGACTACAAATAAAATACAGGCAGTTTCCTAAGATATTCCATCTCCTTTCCAAGACTCGTAATTTCAGAAAATTATTTCCGGAGTATAAGCAAATATAAAGAAACGGGGCAGAAAATTCAGTATCCTACAGCGTAAGTAATACACAGAGATCCAGGAACGCAGTCTTTTCTTTAATTAAATTCTGACATTAGAAAATAATTCAGAAAATAATTTTATAAGCAATGATTCCGCCACAATTCCCGCGCTGTTCAACTCGCTTACGGCAACAGAATAATTTACTCTGTGGTCCGCAGATTTGAATGTTACTTAGGTTATCGAAGTTTGTGTGCGTTACCACTAATCATCATACTCATTGAAGTAATCCACCAGTTTGGAGTGAGCTAACTCCACATACAGATAATCCGAGGCTTAAAACCTGCTGCGAAATTATTTCAAGGATTTAAATTATCTAAAAAATCTGAGTAAGCCTAGATCAACACAAATTAAAACTGTAATTAAACTTAAAATAATGAGTTGCTTTGCGCGTAGCAGGACATAAAATAACCCGTGATGACGTATAGGCTTTATCTCTTTAATGTCCCCGGCCATAATTTAGATTTGGGTAATAAATTATAGTTTAAAGTTAAAAAAGAACGGGTAACACTGCATGTAAATGTTTCAGTTAATATTTATCATTATCTGAATAGAAACATGCAGAACTTTAGGAAAGATATTTCGAGCATACAGTAGGAGTATAGAATACAACTTGGAAACATTTCGCATGCAACAGAGCTACAAAAAAAAATCTTGGAATTTTATCCAGAAAATGTGAATTAATTAACTTGCAGCCATTAGCGTGGATGGGATGAAAACATTAAAATCGGTCTTCAAACCGTAAGGTGTGGTGATGTAAAATAGTTGAACGGGTCCTTGAGGAGGCGGTAAAGTATGTCAAACGGGGAATTTCTTTACCAGCTGAGCGACAAGTAACTTCTCAGGAAGGGATTTTGTTCTCTGGAGCCTGTTGTTACTCTTAGACGTGACGAAAGTCGGAAAGTATAGCTATTCGACGTGTGTGAACAACATGGCGAGATTACATGGCAAACATTGGAAGCACGAAAAGGGAAAACAGAGAAAGTGGGAAGAAAGTAGTAAGAGAACGAGGCGAGAAAGGAAGAAATGATATCTGCCTGCGAGGATTCCCAGACTGTGCCCACTCGTCCTTATGATAAAGGTCGGTTGTAGAGAGGTATGGCTCCTGGAAATGGAGAAGATAGAGTCATAAAAAGTGGGCTGTTTGAGGTTTCGAGCAAAGAAGTTGAACAGGGTGTTACTGCATTAAATGGACATTTTAAAATATAAGAATTTAGTTACAACCACAAATAAAACAACGTCTCCATTACAAAGATTTACTGAATTTTGCTGTTTAAGTAGATAATCGCTTGTTAAACTGAAAATTATTACGAAACTAATAAATTCACTCTGTGAGCCACTGATTGTTTAACGATTACGAAACTAATAAATTCACTCTGTGGAAAAAAACGCAGAGCCACTGATTGTTTAACCTCGTAGTATAATTACCACTGCAATCTATGAGGTTAAGCTAAAATTCTTTGTATGAATGAATACATTTGTAAAAAAAGAAAAGTTCATATGTTAGATTCGCAGGACACACGTAATGCATGTCTGACTATACTTTTGCTTACAGGCAGTAGAATAAATTGGAAAAAGTGAATTTTGTGTTACGAGCAATGCATGAACCAAAGTCTCTCGTCGTGATATCCACTTTTCTTGGACATTATAATGGATCGATTATGCGATTAAAACGATGACTCCACAAAAACATCGTAACTGTGCGTGTTTCACGTTTGATGACAACTATGTGGACATGTTTAAAAATATTACCCTTTGAAGTACAGAGCATGAGTTTTATTAAAAATGTTAGGCCCTTGTTCATTTGTGACACGCCTTTAACTAAACCCGCAGCTTAACGAGCTACCGCACGCTTTGAAAACTTGCTCACTAATAAAGAGTTATTTGAAACATAACCAATACGGAATGTCAATATTGTTTCATTTGTTCATCGTATTGTGCCAGATACCGTGTAAGTGGTTTACGTCAAGCGTAATATGGCCATGTTTAAAATTCCTCTCCAAGTCTCAGATACGCGTAACCAACGTAACATCACCGACGATTGACCGTTGTAGCCAGAATCTTGAGGCTGGACGAAACAGTTTAGTGATTGTGGAGACTCCAGTTATGCAGTATTCGTATCTGTCTCTGAATGGTTTGTGCATTAAACGTCGTATGATCGAGAAAATACCTTCTTAATATCAGCAAAGCCCTTAAACACAAAATGCACATACCGGTTTTCTATCTAATCTACAACAGACAAAGTTCACACAAACGAATTTTGAAGGCAACTATAACCTGTGATTAAAGCTGCAATTCATTAACTTAAAATACTTCAAGTTTGCACGTCTCTGTAAGTGAATAATATAAGTCGTCAAATGTTATATTAGACATTTTCTGACGACATAGCAGCTACTTATATGAGTATCACCAACCTATATTTATGAAATACCTTATTTAGTAAAGGAAAACCACTTTATTAAATAGAGAAGGAATGTCAAGACAACAGAAATTATCTTACGGAATAAAACGAGAAGATGGACCAAGTTCAGAGCATTCATTTAAATACAACTTTAATCGGTAAATAGACAGTTTCACATAGGTTCAAACTTGTACAGTCTACTATCGGAATTTGTTGCTAGTGGTTCTTTGGGTTGTGACGCCGTCATCCTGTATGAACAATCGACGTCACACAACCGATATCTTCACCGCCGTGAGAATTTAAAGTATTTCATATCAATATATTAAGACACTTCTCATTAAAACTGGACACAACTTGAAAAATTGTAAGGTATAAATATACGGGATATAATTAATGAAAAGTCCTGTCTACCAACTAACACAAAGTTTTGATTTGAAAACAGAAACTACGCTGAAATGACAGGCAACATTAACTTTAAATACAGGCTGGCAGATTATTCAGATATATTATAACACGTGAAACAATAAAACTATTGAGATCTTACAGCTCCGCCTGAGAATTTCAAATAAGTACTGTCACAAACTGTATATTAAGTAGCAGTTTTGTTTCCAAATAAATAAACAGTGTTACCTAGTGGATAAGTTGCAAATCCACGGTAGACACTTAACGCCTACGAACGGAATAAGACATCAGAGATTAACAGTATAGAAAAGGAATACGATTTAAAATATTAGTAACTTTTAACACGTTACTTTTTTCTTCTTTAGACTCAGAGGAGCATCCGTGTACTCTGATGCGGACACCAATTTAATGCCTTAGGCCTAGAAATGCCCGTCCTTTCAGACATTCACAGAATTTCTCAAATACTCACGACTACTGTCACTCGCCTTTTAAAATCCAAACTGTGACCAAAAGGAGAGACGAATCTCTCTGGAGCGGAAATCTCCAGTTGCAGCCGCAGACGCTAACAAAGCGACACACCCCTTCTCGTTCGCCGCGAGATCGATACCAGGAGAAGGAACGAGTACGGTAAGTACTACGAGTCTAAAAGAAATGTCCCGCTCTTTGAAATCAAACCTGACAGCTACGTGCAATTCACAACATATGCACAACATGTGCTGTTTTCTGCTGTACTGCACTAACGTTGGATAGCGTTCATTGTATGTAGTGTACATAACAGTGTTTTAAGGCAATATGTCCAAGTGACACCACCACCATTCCGTCACTAACATTGCCCACGTATTCAGTAAAGCAGTCGCCACATGAGAGTCGAATGCTCGTCATGAACGATGTGGCCTAACTGAAGGGCCCCTCCTGGAAATTACCTTGAGGAACTGAGGAAAACCATTAAAATATCATTCAGGGTAATTGGTATCCGTGCCGAGTTTCTAAACTATGATACGAAGTAGGAATGCCAACCATTCGGAAAATCGCATACTTCAGCCAACAGATCAGGCCAAATACAGTGCATTTCAATGTAAGAGTCGCAAACGTTTTGTTCTATGAAGCTGATATTGCCTGCGCAGATATGGACCTTCACACCACGTCTTGTAGCTAAGGATGTCAGTGCCGGCAGGAATTTTGATTTTTTCTCTTTAACACCATGTCCACAGAAGATGTAGATTCATAACTTTCGATAATTCTCAAAATAAAAAGTCATTATTTCCTCACAACAAACTTAACACGGTGGTCTTTATAATGGAGGCACGATTATTTCCCTTGCTGTACGGACTTAATTTTAAAAGCCGAGATTCGGCTTCAAATGGTTAAAGTGAGCTGTGTCTTGAAGTGCTGTGAAGTCATGAAACCTACTAAGATAAAGCAGCTACTAAACATAAATTTCTAACAAGAGTAAACAGAGATTACTTTCATACAAGACGTTAAGTACATCATCGTTCCAGAAAATCCGTGTCACTATTGAATTCACACTATTTTTATCTTATACCAATTCCAGCCCCAGCGAGGAAAACAAATGTGAAATGCCCTAAAATGAAGCACTAAGAAGAGTCACTAAAATCTAACACTAGAGGAAACTCAACAGGACCCTGCTGACGTTCACTGGACACGCATTCCTGTGCGGAAAATTTAATCACGTGCAATACGACGGACTGGGTGTGTAGCTTCAAAGAAACACGTTTTGTTGCAGAATGGATAACACGAAGAGGTAAAACGAGGCAGCGACCAAAGATACACGGCGACGTGTCATGATAAAGAGTGTTACTTGAAATGTGAACCATAATTTTATTTTATTTATTAATTTTTTGCGTCCTGAAATGTTGTAATACGTAATAACGAAAACACAATTGAAAATCCGATTATTTATTTATCAGTTGTTATTTAAATTAATTTAGAGGTTATTTCAGCACGTGTTGACAGTAAGATATTATATACTTTTACCTAAATCGAGAATGTAAATTTATTCCTTTTGGTTTATGTAAACTTTGTGTACTGTTTCATCAAACCTGTTCAAGAATGGTCTAAATAACAAAGTATTTATATGCATTACAAATCTAAAGTGGTATGAGTCTTGGAATTGATTTGTTAATAATAAGACACAACTGCAATGCGTGCAAGCCTCTGAATGTTGTTAAATTTTTAAATATATGTATAATGGCACATTCAGCGTGGTCAAACTGGCCACATCCGGTCCGAAACCACTTAGAACCAGGCCGACGTAATCATCAGACATGTTAATTTTGTTCACATACTCAAACCCTAATGCTTTAAGATTCTTTTAAATATTAATACGGTACCTTGAAACAGACCACTTCTCTCATCTGAATATCAACACTATCATATTCCTCATAAGAAACACCAAATTTCACCACGTGTACAGAACACCGTTAAATAACAAACGCAGAACTTAAAGCCAATGTTGTCTAGTACTTAATTAAGCACCACAATATGAAGTGGTGTGTGGGGTGGAGATGTAGTCCCACGAATTATTAACTTTGTTACGGTACTAGGCGGCCAGCTTTATGCTCCTGCCTTTAAAATTCTAGACTGTACATGAAAGTTGCCAATTTTAAAGGGTACTTTTTTTTCCTTTCAAGGCAGGAAGAAGCCTTTGAGTTATACTTTGTTTGCCTATCCGTTTCTTTTATCTGTTTGTATAGCCAGCGGAGAGAGAGCTTTATAAATATGTACAGTCTCAAATGTCTGTTCTTAATCTTGTTTAAGTCATCCTGAGGAATAATTTTAGAATAAAGGAAGCATTCATAATTCCAACGTAATTATTGTGCACTCGCAATGGCTTCTGTGTCCTTGTACTCCTCTCCTTTATTTTTTCCGCCGTCTTGGAATGTCTCTCTCTTCCCTTTCACACTTACAAACTTGAGAGGTTCTTGCAAACTCATTTCATATTTCTGAAAGAACATATTTAATCCTGAATTTCATAGACACAAACCATCTCAGAACATTTAATACGAACAACGCCGGATTATCCGGTGTTATATGGTAAGTTATTTAACGATGTTGTATCGACTAGAGTAAAAAAATACCAAATGTAATGTAAGAATAATCATAAAATGTGAGTTTCAATGACTGTAGTTGTGCTAACAAAAATTAAATATTTTCTCATCTCTGTCACATCGAAGGCCTCGTTCATGTAACTTCGTATGTAAATATAAGCAATTCGCAAGAACATCATCAACTGACCGCAGTAGCAAAGAATTATAACACTTGCCACTACAGTAAAATACTGGCTTAGTGGGTTCGAATCCCTTACTGAACATCCACGTACGTCAGCCATTTTTTCTTCTACCCTACATAGGTACAGATCTTAAGACAGGCCGAATACCTAATCAAGCTTTCTAACCGAATTATACGAAGTGGACTAAACTAAACTAGAGTCTACTCGACGTAACTAAGTATTTAGAAAACTATAGACTAAGAAGGGGAAGAAATATCTGCTTCGTCTTTATGAGATTAAGAACTGATCTGAGAACATGCTTGTCTTCATTAAGACTTCTCTCAATGTCCTTATAGAATATCTTACAGAAAATGATAAAATAAAAGTTTTTCATGGAACAATCAGTAACTGAGAAATACAATTTTGGTTTCATCAGTTAAATAAAAGAGCATTGAAGGTGGTTATCTTCTGGGTCGAAGCTATGTAGACTGGTAGAAGGTTACTGACATTCTATAGATACTTCTGAAACGCCAGTAAAAGTCTACCAGTCTACACGGCGCTACAACCCAGAAGACAGCCATCTTCGGGCTCACCGACGTGAAAACCTCAAATCCTACTGGATTGTTTTCCTGTAATAGCACACCAAATTGTCCTTATATCAATTAAATACCGTCAATTTAATCGGAGTATCAACGTTTGCAACGGAGATGCAAGCCTAGTGTGTTAGAGTTAAACAGGAAAATTCTTTAAAAACAAAGTTCAGATACGTACAAACATTTTCTCAAACTTTTAATAAATCATTATTAATATTAAATGACTTCTCAGAGATTCAATGCTAATATATTATATTATGCTGCCGCACATACGAAGGCAGTACTACAGTACCAAAACTTACTCCCAAAGGCCTTAAACTTAAAAACAATATCTAAAAACTATGAGCAGCATTTCCCTCTTGCGTTTAACCCCATTAAATTATCAATGCTATTGATAAATATTACGGGATGAACTAAGCAATTACGTCGCGTACTCCCATGAAATAAACATATGCATAATGCAAACCGAAGGATACGGGACAACGGAGACTGTCTATTCTCGGGTCACCCTGGAGAAACTCGACTTTCTCCATTATGCATAGTATTGTTCTTCTCATAATTCACAAAATGTAAAGACCAGACCACAAGGTTCTGATTACGTCTTTAGTCGATGTTTCTGGAACGTGTTATTACATAGAACTGATCCGCTGGAAGCCTCAGTACACATTTTGGGAATATGCAGAGTGTCATCGTCTGTTTGCAGCAGCTTGGTATTTAAAATGAATCGATCAACAAGAGGTGTGGAACGTTCATTTTTAAAACTATCAATATGCCAATATAATCGCTTTGCGCGATATAAAATGGATTATATGAGGGATGTATTTGCAAAAAAGAAAAAAAATCCAGAATTAAATAGCCATTTGTACGCAGGGCGTGGTTTGAAATGATTTGAAGGTTAGCAGTCATAAAACATAAATGTCAAAATCTACAGGGTTTGTAAACAACTGTGATCACACATACAAAATTATTTTGCAGTCAATTTCGTTGTTCATTACAAGAGTCATATAGCTGTTGTAGAGCGGGTTAATGTTGCAGCGTTCAGGAAAAAGGGAACTATGTCTTACATGGTAAATTTATGTACAGTTTTAATTTATGAACAGAACTGCGATTAACAAACGCTGAGCTTATACAGTCTATCTAATTAAATCTCTTACATTCTTCCACATAAATCCTGTATTTAAAGAAACGTCAATTTTGTCATATTTAATTAGACTGCGCATTTATCGAAAGACAAAAATGGCGTCCTTTACAAATCAAGACTGCGTCCTTTGTCGTCTAGTTACTACTGCAGAAGATGTAGACCGCTCTTTTTTGTGTGACCTAAAATGGTCTTTAATCCATCCTGCTCACTAAAAGACGAGAGCGGAAGGGCAAATATTCAGACACCAAGAGACGTCATCACGCTCTCTCTAAAAGCGCAGTTTTTCTCACTTGGTTGTCATATTCAGTTGCGTTTAAAACGCAGTTGGCCCTCAAGTTTCAGAGACTCAACTTGAATTGCAAAATTTCTGCCGCTAGAATAACTATGTCATAAACCAGGAAATAATCGGCGTTGGATGCTTGCGTATCACTTTCTGTATCAAAAACCATCCTGCCACTGAGCTTAGCTGGAAGAGGTTTCGTGCCGGATTTGAGTAACACTTCAGAACCCGAAGTGCTCCAAGCAAAGATCAGTAATGTTCTCCGAAAGGTCTGTTCTTTCACACCACAAAAGGAAACGAGAGTAGACAACAAGACAGCATATTTCCAGCAAAAAATCTAAAACTCTACTTCTGTATATTCTTTAATTATCTATTACCATACATAACTTCGGTTCCCTGTAGTTATTCAAATCAAGCGACGCGGGCTTAATCAACAGCAGAGATATCACAAAACATAGTACGAAACTGCGACGTACCTACTACGGTGAGATACACGGGGTGTCCAACCGGAGGTGTGGTGCTGATTTGGCACTCATAGATTCCCGAATCCTTTCGTTGTGGATATCTTATCCTCAGAGTCCAGTCTTCCGTGTGGGGTGAATGGATGGCTTCGAACCTTTGATCGCTTGTATATGTGTATCGTCCTACTGTCAACAGATGGATATCTCGATGTCGAACCCAGGACACCTAAAACACAAAAGTTTCACCGCCATGAGAGTGATGCAGATGTGGCACTTGTTGCACTCTGTGATGTCAGCAATTACAGTGTCTCCCGTGAAAACTCTTGCAGGTTAGGTTAGGTTTATAGTTAGTATTACCAATGTAAACTGAGATGCACATTTAAAATCAATTTTGTTTTCATTTCACCCTGGGATCCACATAAATGTAACGTTGTAAGTGACACGTCAAAACATAAATTATATAATAGGATTTGAAGTTTTTATGACAGCGATTTTAAAAATGGCTGTCTTGTGGGTTCTGGCGCCATGTAGAAGGCAAGAATTTAAGCGACTTTTAAGAGGTGTTTGCTTCTTTGCTGAAAGGCCGGTAAACTGTTATCTGACAATACGGCGCAACAACCCACAAGACAGACCTCTTATTGAAGTATATATTGAAGATGCAGACTGATTAAACAATCATGCTTCGTATACGGGAGATTTCGATCCGGAGAACGCATATTCTTTCATTTCTTCCTCAGTCCCTCCAGATAAATTGAACGTTTGTAGGTAATATGGTTTAAGGTTTTGTTTGTGGGACGTGGGAATGTCATTAAATTTAACTGGGATATAAGGAAGCGTATGAAGTAAATCATGTAAGGGAGAACGTGGAACAATGGTGAATTCACTCACAACAGAGGGTATGATATAAGGAAGCGTATGAAGTAAATCACGTAAGGGAGAACGTGGAACAAAGGTGAATTCACTCACAACAGAGGGTACATAGTGTCGAAACAGAGATGAAATGGTGGATAGTGAACTGAGAAAATCTGGGGACGCATTAGTAGTCAACTATTTACAGGTACTATGCAGTAATATCACTAGAATAACAGACGATTCACAGACAACCCGCCTTATAACCGTTGTACCTGAAATTCGAAATGAGTACTTTCCCAATACACGCAGGATACATTTACCTTCTATTCGACAACAAGAGGGACCACCACAAACAAACCAAGTTATCGTCAGTTCTATTAAGATACAGGGCAATTAATACGTTTTTATTTAATTAATAGTCTCTTCAGGGAATACCTGTTTTGTCTGCACCACGTAAACAATTTAATAGTTCCACGTCAACAATTAGCACCATATGCATGAGTACTTTATTCAGAAAATCACTGCAAAACATCTGCAGAAATATTTCCCCTTCAAGTGTTAACTTTTCTCTACGTTTTGATCTATCCTCTCTAATTGCTATCAAAGTGAAGTAGCGTAGCTGACGAGTAGTTTCTCTTCCCAGTACAGTATATATCGTTGTCACATAGAAAATTACTGCTGTCAACGTTTCTTGCTTGTACGTCTTGAAGACCTGCCACTAAATGCTGAAACTCTAATTTATCACAAAAGGAGGTGGAGGTAATACAGACATGAAAAGCAATTTCTCGGAACAAAAGAGTGACAGTAATAGCAAAACGCACTAACATCACCCGTGTCTATTGGTATCCATAATGCGCTCACATAAACACATTAGAGGAACGCTAAAATATCTACAGTGAACACCACACGCACAAGAATATCATTATTTAATTGCTGGTTTAATCGACCAGCAAAACATTACACATCGTATTTATGCTGGTATGTGCCTGGAATAGTTTAATTCAATTACAGCTTTTCGTCCAATTTTCATCCCTGAAAATACGGGCGTAATTTTTAAATTTAAAATAGTATAAAAGGTAAATTAAATTACATTAAATAATCGTTCTCTACGTCTACAACTGTAATATCACTAAAGCATTTAAAGCTAAACACCTCGACTTATCTGCAGAAATAGCGTCTACAGAGAACACTGCTAAAGTGAGAAATGGAAGGTAAATATTACACTACACACAAATGAGCACAGGTACATTATTAACGAATATTTCATACATCGCATTTGAAATGTGAGCTGTGTTATTAAGATATGAGATATATGTACGAAACAGAGAGAATATTTGTTCACATAATTATTGTTGTAATTTAGGTCATAGAAATTTCAGACGTGTTGTTTCAATCTCTGACTCCTAAACTTATTACACAAAATTATACAGTAAACAAAATAATAAATTCCACACTAATTCTTTCCCAGTATTTATATTCTAGCTTTTCTCGTTTAATTTAATGAAGCAGAGATCTCTACTCATTCTGTTAATTATGGGACGAGCGATCATTCTATCGGAAAGGGTCTAAATGCAGAAACAAATTGCGGACAAATATATACACCGTGAGAAGAATTAGAACCAAATAGTTACCTAAGCTTCTAAGTTCCTTAAAGCAAATGACCACTCTGATTGGCTAATTTAATGTAAAATGGAGAGATGTTTTCAATCTTTTCCGATCTCAAATGTCTAAATTATTGAAAATGTTCAGTTATAATTTTTATGCACCAGTATATATAGCCTGTTCGACATTTTATAATTTTAATTTTTCCCAAAAACCTATTCCGTATATATTCCTGTAACTAGAAAATATTTGACAGTTCAAAACAAACACGTGAAATGGACCGAAGTCCAGTTTACTGGAAACCAGTTATAATAGCTTACTTTCCATAAGCGTCCATCATCAAATTAAACGGAACCGAATCTCGAATGCTAGCCTGGTGTTTTCATTCACAGATTCAATTTGATTACAACCCACTCTCCAAATCATGCGCAAGACCGTTAAATTATTTTAACAAGTAATTGGGTCATACGTTTCCGTTTTGTAACGATTTTAGCGTTAACATTTCGCTGTTACTTTAAGTGTATACACTTAATTTACATGTGTATGGCTGTCTTCTGGGTTGTGGCGCAGTATAGTCTGCTGGAAGTTTACCAATATCTCAGAGGTCCAAGCTGCGTCCATCATCAGGACGATGAGTTGGTGAACTGCTACCAGACTACACAACGCTACAACCCATGAATCAGTCATCTTTGTTCTCACCCCTGTTAAAACTTAAAATTCTACTTAATTTAAATGTGCAAATATTCTCCCTTAAAGGCAAACTCTGCTACATTTGTATATGTAAGCAAAAAAAAAATGCAGTATGGACACACAGTCATCGGTTCCTACACGGAGCCACATGAACTCAATTCACACCCGATTGCCGTGAAAATTAATTTTTTTAGGTCCTTCAGAACGGTCTGTTTCCTTCAGCCTTTCCAGACTCCATTAAAGGGGTTACGTACTTAAAACACCAGCCAAATGTTACAAAAAGTATGTAAGTCGGACACAGGGAAACTTAACGTATGTACATTGCCAGAAATAGTGGCATTAAATTCTCAACAGTAAAAACATTCTTCACAACATAGTTGTGTTTTTACATACAACATCTTAATGCATTCTCATTGACATATGGATAAGTTTGCGGTTCCCACTCCAAGAAAAGCTGGTTTTAAATATTTTTATGGCCAAATATCTTCAGGAAAAGAAATTTTGAATTCCAGACAAAGTTGTGATCGGCTGCTCAACTAAAATTATATTTTAAAATTTTCGTGAATGCAAATGCGTGTGTCCTCATCAGGGCAATGACTTATCGCCCTGATTATGAAGGCACCAAGGACCTCTGAAACGTCGGTAAACTTGTCAGACTACACTGCGCAACAACCCAGAAGACAGCCATCTTCAGACTCACCGCAGTGTAAACCTCAAACCCTACATAGAAGTTTAGTTCCAAGAAATAAATGCTGATCTAAACTAAACTGAGTGAGAAAAGAAGGATTTAGGCCCACCTTATCTACCTCTGTCGTCACTTAATCACTTGCTCAAAACAGTCTTGTACAGAACATGTGAGGGACATACGTATGCCCCATTGGATTGTAATCTGCGTCAGTCTAATTTAATTCACTTCTTCACAAGTAAACATCTTAGTATTAATCTCCAATCTCAAAATAGAATATATATATAAACGCGTATGTATTATTTACAAAAGGACCTTTTTACACTGTCAACCTCAATTGCTTGAAGCTAATGATATATTAACAAAAAGTAAAACTATGAATATTTTCAATATGTAATTTTCTCAGAATCCATTATAAATATTCTTCCAAAAGCACTGCTTTATACAGCGAAAATTTAATAACTCTTTTCGTGTTGAAGTATAACATATTCGTCATACAGATCTAAAACAACCTCTAATGGGGAACTCTGCTTTCAAGTATCTTCATTCCCTGTCCTTTGTTCAGACTGAGAGACCAAATAGGCTGGCATATTAAGCAGTGAGAACAATTAAATTTGCATGTATTAAAATCTGTCATTTTTTATAGATGTTGCAATTAATAAATGTGAAATTTGTGATGATGTGTTCAATTGAATTCTGTATTATTGTGTATTTTATAGTTCGCAAGTAGGCCTACATTATTTCACCACATCTGTTGTATGTCTAATGTGATTCTGATTAGGATGTGATTAGGATATAAGATATGAACTTATACTTCATGCGTAGACACTGTAGTTTAAGACAATTTCCTTGCAAATTTAAAATATTTCCATTTTTCGTCGAAATAATCTCAGCCAGAACAAAAGGGCAGATAATTGGTTCATTCAGATGCATCTCTTCAGAACCTCTAGGGAATTTCTAAAGCATCTGTAAAAATAGGGAGTCTAGAAACTTGTGAGTGGTTTGGCATTAATGTTTCCCATTGTTTGTAAGTGCGTATATTCTGTAGGTTGATGAGTTCTCGCCCAGGCATGTAGTTATCAACATCCTACATCACAGGATACGTCATCGGTTTCCCATAGAAATCTGCAGGACTAGTGTAAAGGAAAAGCTTGAGACACCTCTACAACCACAATGGGAAAAGAGCAGTTCTTTGCAATGTTCAGGATTATTGTTAGGTGTCGTATATTGAGGGGAGGGTGAGACGTGTCTTTAGACTATTCAACAATTTTGTACGAACTGCACTATTCCAGCGTTAATCTGTTACGACTCTTGAAAATTAGTCTACAGAAATCATTTAAGATAGTTAACACCTATGCGTGGACCGACTAAAAGTAATTAACTGCTTTGATTGTATAAAGCGTCTGTAAAAATAAGGCATACAATGAAGGTAAAAAGGGAAAAGACGAAAAGACTGATATTTTCAAGGAAAAGTGTATAACGGTTGATGTGGGGACAGAATAACATAAAAAATTGAAGACAATCAAGATTCATTCACTATAAATACAACTGAACATTTAATTTCATGTGTATTCAGTGCAAATTTTCTGTAAGGGGCGCCATTGTATGGAAATGAAATATAGCAAAATGGAGGTACGACGCCACACAATGTTAACCTCTACACTAGATGGACGTGACAAGCAATCTTCAAGCCCCGCGAGCTTTAATCCGCGGGAAATACAGGACAGCAGACTAGGTGGGTCCCAGATCATGCCTGGAAGATCTGGACGAGGTGGCGTAGATACAAATCTTTGCCAATGTAGAAAATCGAACACTGGTCGTCCAACTCACAGTACCGACCATTAGTGTGAAACTGCAGCTGTTAATAGGCCAATTGTGTAGTTCTCAGATGATGCATGAGTGAATATGAAGCAGCAACGGATTGCCACTGACAGCAGAAACCCGAAGGACTCGGGTAAAAGTCTCTCGCAGTGTCCGCTTGTCCAGGCATGCCCTGAAAACGAACACGCGTCCCCGAAGACTGAACTGTACTGTATGACCTCCCATATATTATTTACTATCCTTACTGACAGGTAACAAGATAAATGTAAGGTTATCTGTCACGGGACATTTTAATTGCGCAATCAAAGTACTGGCATCTGCACAGTGGTTTCTGTATGTTACCCACCGCACAAGTGAAACATGGTCATACCTCAGAGCAGTTGGTGCCTACATGACGTCAACATGCTACTTACTACAACTAAAAAAATAAAACACCTTATCTCGCTAACTACCATGTTTCAGTGCATATATGTAATTGAAGAAGTTCAAGAAATATGCAGTCACGTGAAGAAACATGCAATTCGAATGTTATGTTATAACCTTTGTTGTATTTAATGACTTGACGCATTAATTGCGAAGCAACTGCTGTAATTAGATAAAATCTCATGATCTGAATATTACAGGACAAGACTATTATTACCCAAACAGTAATGCTTTACTAACAAATTTTCAAGCGATACATAAAGGAAACAGAGAAAAGCTCTTAAGTAATTCTCAATCATCGTTATACGTTTCGTGTCATTTTTCTCTTTGCGTAAGATAATCTCGTACGTACAAGTCAGTGTGATAAGTAATTGCAAAGCCACGAGATCAATAAATCAACTGTCATTACGAATATCATAATTGTGTCACAAATTTCTGGCACAACATTACACGCTTCTGTACTAGCAACGTTTCAGTAAATTAATCTAATTAATAACGTTGTGACCCACGAGATGACAGAAAAGTGAAAATGTGGCCGCTGGGAAACCCTGCTATAGACCAAGGAAAATACAAGACTCAGAAACAATTGTGGTATCTGTTTTGTAAAAGATACAAATGTTTAAAGTACATAAAAAGCATTTGAATAGAAAGTGCACAGGATAATGTCGGGGCTATATCGGAGTACGTAAGCAACTTATGATAAATATATACAAAAGTTTTATGATAAAACCTTCCACCAGGAACATTGAGAAGGCGAGGAAAGGATGCCATTAAGACAGTACTTGGATGTTTTGCGAGAATAGTAGGTGGACTGAAGTGACTTAGGATCTTGTCTAATGGCGTATTTTGGCTTAAGCAGCGTTGAACCTTCCAGTTCTACCACATGGGAATTAATTATAAACACAAACTTTGCGTCTAAAGTTGCGCAAATACAGACAACTTTCTGATCCTAGCAATTTCTACGTTGTAAAATTAGTGGCTTTTGCGTCAAGCTGTTCTCTGCAGTTGCACAAATAAAACACTACATTTCTCCATTGCAAAGGTAAACTGATTAACGGTGAGAATAACTGCAAAACTAATAATGCAAGATAAACAGATAATCCTTGATAAATTAGGATCAACAAACAACTACCACAGAATTGTAAATAGTTACGTACTATCAGAAAATTATTTCCTATATTCTAAGTAACTTTGGATAACTTTCAATTTAAGTTTAGAACGCAGAGAATTATTTGCAAACTTGCTTCATATTAACAAAATTTTGACAGTCCACGTTTGTGTAATACAAAGACGAACAACTCTTAATAACAATGGCTGTCTTTGTACATAAAGTGTCCATATTCCCATCCTATTAGTTGGCGAACTCAAAATTCCAGAAATGATAAATCAACGATTTAACACGCTTCTAAAATTTCTTTTCAAAAATTATTTTCGAAGGATGTACGGAAGAAGGTTTCCCGTAGATAATTCAAAACGTTTACACTTGGTGTTCAAATATCTTACGTCATCACAGGACAATATTTCAGAGCTTTCGAGCCACAAACATCTGCTACTCAGCTCGACATCATACTCACTCGTAACTTTATCTTATGCTTCATATCACACCTGCACCACTCCTCAGAACACACGTTACTGCCTAAGCTCAAAAAACTTGCATCTTGGTAACAAAGCAAGAGAATGTAGGATTTGAGGTTATTACGGCGGTCAGTATGTCCACTGCTGTCTTCTGGGATGTTGTGCCGTGTAGTCTGATATCACAGTTTATGCGTCAGAGAAGTAATATGTAGTTTAGTTATAAAAGTAACAAAAATTATCAATCAGAAAAAATTGACTACCGGCTAAGAAACGAAACCAGTACCTTCGAAATATGAAGCAGCAATCATTACAACGACGACAATAGGTTAAATGCCTCGTAGACAAAATGTCCTATGTGAGATTGACACAGTCCATGGGTTTACTAATTAGAGGACTTTGAAATTTTCAAGTTTGTTCGGCAGTCATTTTTTCAAACGCATATTACTGCCGATCTGCAGGAATCTGAATGATCATATTCATGTACGATAGAGGTCACGCACATGTCAGCGCCATACCATAGTCACGACAATATCAGGAAAAGGGATTAGAAAATAGTGGTCTTTGAAATTAAAAAAAGTCGGTCGGCAGTGATTTTTTCAATCGCATATTTCTGCCGATCCGCAAGAATGTGAGATACCATATTCATGTCCGTTAGAGGTCGCGCACATGTCAGCGTCATGTCATAGGCACGAGCATATAAGCCTATGGGTTTACAAAATGGAGGCCTTTGAAATTTTCAAGGTCGTTCGGCAGTAATTTTTTCAATCGCATATTTCTGCCGATCCGCAAGAATGTGAGATACCATATTCATGTCCGTTAGAGGTCGCGCACATGTCAGCGTCATGTCATAGTCACGAGAACATAAGCCTATAGGTTAATAAAATGGAGGCCATTGAAATTTTCAAGGTCGTTCAACAGTAAAATTTTCAATCGCATATTTCTGCCGATCTGCAGGAATGAGAGTGACCATAATCATGTCCGTTATAGGTCACTCACATATCAGCGTCATGTCTTAATCACGAGAACATAAGCATATGGGTTTACAAAATGGAGGCCTTTGAAATTTTCAAGGTCGTTCGGCAGTAATTTTTTCAATCGCATATTTCTGCCGATCTGCAGGAATGAGAGTGACCATAATCATGTCCGTTATAGGTCACTCACATATCAGCGTCATGTCTTAATCACGAGAACATAAGCATATGGGTTTACAAAATGGAGGCCTTTGAAATTTTCAAGGTCGTTCGGCAGTAATTTTTTCAATCGCATATTTCTGCCGATCTGCAGGAATGAGAGTGACCATAATCATGTCCGTTATAGGTCACTCACATATCAGCGTCATGTCTTAATCACGAGAACATAAGCATATGGGTTTACAAAATGGAGGCCTTTGAAATTTTCAAGGTCGTTCGGCAGTAATTTTTTCAATCGCATATTTCTGCCGATCTGCAGGAATGAGAGTGACCATAATCATGTCCGTTATAGGTCACTCACATATCAGCGTCATGTCTTAATCACGAGAACATAAGCATATGGGTTTACAAAATGGAGGCCTTTGAAATTTTCAAGGTCGTTCGGCAGTAATTTTTTCAATCGCATATTTCTGCCGATCTGCAGGAATGAGAGTGACCATAATCATGTCCGTTATAGGTCACTCACATATCAGCGTCATGTCTTAATCACGAGAACATAAGCATATGGGTTTACAAAATGGAGGCCTTTGAATTTTTCAAGGTAGATCTTCAGTCATTTTTTCAAACGTATATTTCTGCCGGTCTACAAAAACCTGGATGACTATATTCATGTCAGTTTGAGTTCATGGATTGGTCAACGTCATCTCCAGATCACGACAGGCCATTCCAAGGTTTTGAGGCAGAAAGACCTTCAAAATTTCCAAGCTGACTTCAAGAACATTTCTTCTCACTCTTATTTCTACCTAGCTGTATTAATCTGTGTGGCGATACTCATGTTACATTGAAGGCACTTAAACTATGCGCGCATGAGCGGTTTTTCTGCCGCATTGATGGAACGCACTATTTCAGTAGGAAGTGGGCGCACGTGCGTTAGTTCTACCTCTGCGGTGTTTGTGACGTATCATGCTTTATTTTGGATATAACCTGTGACGATTAGTTTATCATTGTC
This sequence comes from Zootermopsis nevadensis, assembly GCF_000696155.1. Next base: position 2,412,518 of record NW_019059605.1, on the reverse strand, counting down.
GCATGTACACTGCCTACTCTACATGTTACAATATTTTTGTCATGAGACCTACAGATTTTTCTAAATGTTGAATGCACTATAATACAATTTAAAAAGTGATAGTGGAACCACGGTTCCGGAGAATTAGACGTAAATACGTCTATACGGAAAGGAAGTTTATATATTGGCTTTATTCTAAATATTTCCTTTATAAATGCTTTACAATTGAGTAAAGTTTGATTAAGACTTTGCTTATTTAACTTGAATTAGTTACGCTTAAGATGGGTCTGTGGTAGCTGAATGTAATGTAAAGTAATGTAATGCAAGGTAAGGTAATGTAATGTAATGTTTTATAGGTAACAACAATGCCGAGTAAATAGATGACGTTTCCTAGGTAACAACAATGCCGAGTAATGTAATGTAATGTAATATAACGTTTCCTAGGTAACAACAATGCTGAGTAAACAACTAACGTTTCCTGGGTAACAACAATGCCGAGTAAACACGACGTTTCCTAGGTAACCAGGTTACACTTTTTCGTTTCCCTTTTTTGCCAAATGACCCTTCAATATAGACGTATTTACGTCAAAAATTCAATTCAGTTTCATTGGCTTTTAACTTAGACTGTTCCTAGAACACGAATTGGAGTATTAAGACGCAGAACAGATGGGTGAGAGAGGTTTCGTCAACGTATGGCATATTTGTACTGACATCAAAAAGGTAAACATGTGTCTCAACGACTGACAATAATTCAAATTATAACTTTAGTCAGTGGCGTGGAAAATACAGAGCAATGTGAAATCATACGAGCGTGACATACCAACTGAATCGCGCGTAAAGATCCAAGCGGAGTTGGGACAGCCATCAAATTTCAACACCGAGTCATTCTCGTGAAAACAATGTTCTGCTTCGTGTGGGTGTGGAATTTCATACCTCTCTCTGAACAAAGACAAAGATTTAATTTGTGAAAACAAAGCGAAGAGTAATAGAGAAATTTTGAAAATTATAACACCTGGAGCTATAAGCAAACTATTTTCATTCTTAAGTTAGTTTAAAAAGGGTAGTTAAATTAATAAATTGTAAATGGATATATATTAGGCTTCTGTAAAGAACTTCTGGTTATTTATAACAAATAAATTACTTAAACAATTAAATAACGTTAATACAACGCGAAAAATTTAAGAGTAATCTTTCACGGACCTCTTCCAGAATAAAGGATAACAAGAAGTTGAGTGAATAATATTAATCGCAGAGTTAAACAAATATTGGATGAGTGTACTTACTCCTAAAACGAAAGTAAGAAAAAACTGAAATGTACTGAAGTGTTTGTTTAATATAAACAATAAAGAAACTTTAACTTATAACATTAGTCACAGATTTCTGTAGTTAAGTTTAGAGAAAAAGCTAAGTTTTCAAAGTTTTACGCTGTTATTACTTACGTGCACGTTCATGTTCATTGCCCTCTGCAGTACATAAACAAATAATAAATCACAGAAATACATTTCTTCTTTCTTTTACCGGCACATAATCCAAATTCTAATATGGAATAAGAATTGAGGGTTGACAGTCGTATTACGTAGTTGGTTCATTATCTTTTGATTGTACCCTGCAGTTCAAAATAAATAGTTCTGATATATATTTTAAAATTATTATTAAAAATGTACCATTACTTTGACCATGAGGATTATGGAAATTTCTGAAATTATATTTGTAGTAAGCAGTTAGAACCATTTTAACTGCTCTGTAAAACTTCCAGTAAGTAACTCCATGAAGCAGAATTCTTCCTGCGAAACTAAAACCTGCTCACTTGGTCAGGAAATTCGTCTCATTACATAGAATCCAATTGCTCATTTTAGTTTGCTCAAACTCCACCTCTAACCAAACTCTAAATCAACTGAATCCCACTAATTTGAGGTCCATTTTAATAGTATCCTCTTATTCAAGCCCCTGTCTCACAAATGATCATGCGTTTGCGTGGCTAAAATTCTGTACGCACTCTTATTCAAGCCCCTGTCTCACAAATAATCATGCGTTTACGTGGCTAAAATTCTGTACGCGTTTCTAAATTTGCTAAAACACCTAGCAGTAGCTAAGACTAAATTCTTCCGCTGAATGAACGGCTCAAAAAAATCATTCACAACGTTTTAATAACAAAATTAATATCAAATTACGGAACGTATTAGGATCGCACAGTTTCAAGATGCTGTGACGTAACGTTGTGAAACCCTAATGCTTCCAAGCTCATTAATAGAACGGGGCTTTCCAGACAGTTGACATTTGAGATGAGTGCTCGAAGTAGTGAGGGGAGTTTGTCACCACTTCCTAACCATTGTTGACGTTACAGGATGACAGTTTTGAGTGGCAGAGAATTCATTTTCCCCCAACCATCTTTCCCTTTCCACTTTCCAGCGTTTGCTCTCCTATCCATCTACATCTACTCCCACCTGAACTTCAAAGCCATTTTAACGCCACAGCAGCTTAGCGTCTTTCGTACTTGGCAAGTTAATTTAAGGAATTTTCTCCGATGCTAATAGAAGCATCTAAGACATTATCAAATCCTGGAGACGTTGGGAAGCACAAATCTGTCTCGACACTAACGGCGCGATCCATCTAATCGACATATCCTTGTGAAAATCGCCATTCTCCTCAATTACCGTGAGTTACTTGCTACTATACACGTCCGTGTATTGTCTCTCACAACAACAACAACAACAACAACGCACAACTTCCAAATTCTTACCAGACATATCACTGTGATAATTGCGATCTCACAATCGACTAATATGTGAATCGTGCCTTCCTTACTGCATTAAAACTATTTCTGTATCTCTGCATGTATATATTTATGTTTGCGTAAATGCGTTTAAATATGTACGCGAGGGAGCATGTTCGTGTGTGCAGAAATGGATTACGTGCAACATCATGGCTCATACGCCTGTTCCCATAAAACTAAATGTTTTTGTAACCCATTCTGTTGACTAATAACCTGGTTACACATCTATAACGTTGAATGACGCTAATGACAAAGCCAGCCGATAAAAATTCCCTGAACCAGTTCCGCATAATTTATACCATCATAACGTATTTTTTAATGTGCGCCATATTATTGTTCTTCATTTTTATTTCTCTCTTCAAATTAGCTATTTTTTTTCGGTTTTCTCCACCAAAATTCGGTACGAATTTCTTGCCTCCATCATTCAAACTACATGCATTTCAACTTATTTCGTCCCTTTTTATTTAAATAAATTTTCTTTCAAAAAAGCTATGTGATGATGGGATGGACACGTAATATATAACACGGACGGTACAGATGAGAAATACACACACGACTTTCGTAGGAACACATCGACGAAACGAACCACTCGGCAGACGGATCCTACAAATACAGAATATGGTGGTTTATACGTCACTGGAGAGGGACCAGTGACGGGCTCTTGTTAACATGAAAATAAATATTTGTACTAATACAAGATGTGTAATTTCTTGATTGAATGGGCGACTATTAGCTTCTATAAAAAGACTGTGTTCTATGGTGTTAGTTCGTTAGATTATCCTAAATTTGTAGCGCAAAACGAATAAAATTAGGCTACTCTGATTCCGACTTCAGATGAAACTCTGATATTACATTTATCAATCAGGCAGACATAATTACAGCGATTTATGCAAAAAAAATTGTACAGTTAAAGTCTTTAGGTGTAGGCCTGACGCATACACTACTGCTACTAGATAGTCAGAAAAGGACTATTGAAATTTTAACAGTGGCTACCCCCTTCCTGTCTCGTTATTTGTATGTAGTTTAGCGATGGTTTATGGTTGCTGGTTTGGTTTGTTTACGTTGGGTGACAGCTTGGAACGAACGAAGAATAATTGAACCTTGTAATTTAGTTCAATTTGTAATGGAATGGGAGCAGTATGGCTGAAACTTTTGATGTTGCTGCGTACTACACATTACTGCAGATTTTAACTAAAGGAAAAACGTGTACATTTATATGACCTTAAAAATACAGTATAAATAACTAGGAGAAGAATGTATTCATTGGTTTATGATCTTAAAACCTTGCATGCCGCGCAGTGTATTTATATATAAAATCATGCATACACTTTGTGCCAAACGCGTTTCGAGCTCAAGAGCTCATCATCAGTGGCAAACAGATTAATTCATATTAAATCATAAAATTCGTAAGACGATGGTTTGTTATAAAGCACTGTAAAATGTCGCACTTTATAAAACCATACTTCGTGTAATACCACACTGAACGTTTAATTGCGCGTGAGTTGGTGTATTATCTAAATCGAGTGACTCAGCATAATGTCCACTGGCCCAAGTCTTACTTGAGGTTTCCGTTGTTGGTCTACGGTGAGCCGTGGTTGCGTTGTCTGTGCCTGGATTGTGAACTTCAACGTTACATGGGTTTTACTGTCAGTTTTAAAAAAAGTGTGCAGTGTTTATAATCATTCTGACCAACAAGTGTGGTCATCTATTGCATACGAAATTTAACTTTGTGGGTATTCTGTTCATTTATGATGTTTAGCTTTTTGCTAGTTTTATAGATGTAGAATTTTTCTAAAATATCAAGAATTTTGCCTTTTTGACTATTCTTAATACTTCCATGATATCTTTCATGGGGCTGTATTCGTGTCCGTGGTCAAAGACGTGTTGTTTATTGTATGGTCGAATGTGTCTCATGCTACATATATCGCACGTTGTTAATTTGTAAGCATTATTTCTGAAAAAGACCTCGTCATTTCCTTCTGTAATGATATATTGTTTTCATAAATTATGATGATAGTGGCAGCCGGCTGATGTGCACTGATATGCACTCTGATAACAGAAACAATTGCACGAAATTGCTTATGCCAGGCACCATTCAATCCTGATTTAATCTTCTACCAGAGCTAATGAAGTAGGTTAAGACAAATTGAACTGTTGGTACAGTCAAAGTACACAAAAAAACTTTATAACTAACATTCAGAACACAGTAGACCTGGTACGTTTGAAACTTATTTTTGGTTATTATTTTGAAAAAAGAAGCATTTGCTACCGCAAGTTCACAGGAACATTTTTTCTTATTTTTGATCCTGGAACACGCACACGAAGTTTGTAAATATACTTTTGACTCACCCAGTGTATGTACTAATTGTGTTACAGTAACATGGTACTCTTCTCGTGTCTCATTTGTTGCCCAGTGGAATGTTTTTTTTTATGTCTTTTGTGAGTCCTGGAGCGGAAGAATATAGCGGTCGTGCGTTACTAGAGACACTCGGCACCCACCTACACGCTTATGAATATTGCTACCTCCGACAGTACCAACACCACCATAAAATTTACATAATATACAACGCTTTAACAATTCGTCAGGAAATTAGAAGCATACGAACATAAAACGCTTGATATCATTCATTCAAGAACTGTTATCTTTCTGCTTGTATTCCAAAACATTAAAAGTCAAGGTGTGTGTGAGCATTTGTCTGTGTACATACACAAGAATGTATGACGTATTGCTTTTCGAAGTTCTATGTGCTAAAATGTAACACACTGTAACAACCAACACAATAGAAACGCAATGAATTTACAGTTTTAAAGGACGATTAACGAGTTTGAAGTATCTTATAATGAAGAATATATGATGTTAGTACGAAATTTTTAACATATTTAAAAGGTAAACATAATAATGTCTCGTATAGTACGGGGCTGTAATCTTGAGACTTGCAAGGAATGCAGGAAGTCCAAAGGGTTAAAGGCAGACGCTATCTTTCCCCCTTCCCCCTTCCCCCTTCCCCGACCTTCCTCACCACGCAAGTCTCAAGATTACAGTCTTACACTTTAATGTAACTGTTATAATGCAGAAAAAATGTGGACAGTACGAAAGCAGTGGCATAACAGGAGGTAAGTAGATCTAAAAGTTCAGAAACTGTCACTGCTTCACTCATTAACTCAATTAGTCTTTATTTTAAGTCCATTCTTAATGATGAGAAAAACCTCTGACGAATGATACAAAGTGCCCGTATTCTGCAATTCTTCTGGAATCGCGGGACGTTAAAGTTGTAAACGAGAAAGTTTCAAAAACAATTCCGACGCTGAGAACAAATTAAGTAGACGACTGTGTTTAAAGTAAAACTCGAAGGCATCTGAACGCAAGGCACATAAGAGCTGTGATCAAGAATATTTTAAATGGTAGAAAATTCAGACAATAATATTGAAGATTTCTGTCTTCTGGGTTGTCTGGTCGATGTTTACCGACGTTTCAGAGGTCATACTGCCTCCATCATCAGGGCGATGAGTATGAAGATTTCTGTCTTCTGGGTTGTTGCGCGGTGTAGTCTGGTCGATGTTTACCGACGTTTCAGAGGTCATACTGCCTCCATCATCAGGGCGATGAGTATGAAGATTTCTGTCTTCTGGGTTGTTGCGCGGTGTAGTCTGGTCGATGTTTACCGACGTTTCAGAGGTCATACTGCCTCCATCATCAGGGCGATGAGTATGAAGATTTCTGTCTTCTGGGTTGTTGCGCGGTGTAGTCTGGTCGATGTTTACCGACGTTTCAGAGGTCATACTGCCTCCATCATCAGGGCGATGAGTATGAAGATTTCTGTCTTCTGGGTTGTTGCGCGGTGTAGTCTGGTCGATGTTTACCGACGTTTCAGAGGTCATACTGCCTCCATCATCAGGGCGATGAGTATGAAGATTTCTGTCTTCTGGGTTGTTGCGCGGTGTAGTCTGGTCGATGTTTACCGACGTTTCAGAGGTCATACTGCCTCCATCATCAGGGCGATGAGTATGAAGATTTCTGTCTTCTGGGTTGTTGCGCGGTGTAGTCTGGTCGATGTTTACCGACGTTTCAGAGGTCATACTGCCTCCATCATCAGGGCGATGAGTATGAAGATTTCTGTCTTCTGGGTTGTTGCGCGGTGTAGTCTGGTCGATGTTTACCGACGTTTCAGAGGTCATACTGCCTCCATCATCAGGGCGATGAGTATGAAGATTTCTGTCTTCTGGGTTGTTGCGCGGTGTAGTCTGGTCGATGTTTACCGACGTTTCAGAGGTCATACTGCCTCCATCATCAGGGCGATGAGTATGAAGATTTCTGTCTTCTGGGTTGTTGCGCGGTGTAGTCTGGTCGATGTTTACCGACGTTTCAGAGGTCATACTGCCTCCATCATCAGGGCGATGAGTATGAAGATTTCTGTCTTCTGGGTTGTTGCGCGGTGTAGTCTGGTCGATGTTTACCGACGTTTCAGAGGTCATACTGCCTCCATCATCAGGGCGATGAGTATGAAGATTTCTGTCTTCTGGGTTGTTGCGCGGTGTAGTCTGGTCGATGTTTACCGACGTTTCAGAGGTCATACTGCCTCCATCATCAGGGCGATGAGTATGAAGATTTCTGTCTTCTGGGTTGTTGCGCGGTGTAGTCTGGTCGATGTTTACCGACGTTTCAGAGGTCATACTGCCTCCATCATCAGGGCGATGAGTATGAAGATTTCTGTCTTCTGGGTTGTTGCGCGGTGTAGTCTGGTCGATGTTTACCGACGTTTCAGAGGTCATACTGCCTCCATCATCAGGGCGATGAGTATGAAGATTTCTGTCTTCTGGGTTGTTGCGCGGTGTAGTCTGGTCGATGTTTACCGACGTTTCAGAGGTCATACTGCCTCCATCATCAGGGCGATGAGTATGAAGATTTCTGTCTTCTGGGTTGTTGCGCGGTGTAGTCTGGTCGATGTTTACCGACGTTTCAGAGGTCATACTGCCTCCATCATCAGGGCGATGAGTATGAAGATTTCTGTCTTCTGGGTTGTTGCGCGGTGTAGTCTGGTCGATGTTTACCGACGTTTCAGAGGTCATACTGCCTCCATCATCAGGGCGATGAGTATGAAGATTTCTGTCTTCTGGGTTGTTGCGCGGTGTAGTCTGGTCGATGTTAACTAACGTTTCAGAGGTCATATTGCCTCCGTTATCAGGGAGATTCATGTACACAGCGCAACAACCCAGAAGTTAGAAATCTTCATACTCATCGCCCTGATGACGGAGGCAGTATGACCTCTGAAACTTTGGTAAACATCGATCAGACTGCACAGCGCAACAATCCAGAAGACAGAAATCTTCATACCTTTAATAGTTCACAGTGAACTCAAGTTATTCAAGTACATTTAGGTTCGGTCGTGCGGAGATGGGATTCAGTGGCATGCTTCTGTTAATAGTGTTCTGAACATTAAAGTTACAAAAATGGCGGAAAATGGACTGACTCAGCAACTGTAAGTTGCTCCGTGGAGGTGGTTACAGTGCATAATGTGCACGCGTGTCATGCAGTTTACAGCATTTCCTGCCTTCCGACGATTTTCCGCCACTTCACATCTGACGCATACCAAATTTGATAAGCATTTCCAAGAAAACTTCCAGCAAGACTGAATTATATTTTGAGCACAATACACGTGTAGCTTTGACACACCTATAATGTAGGGAGAGGGGTGAACAAATGGGATGTCAGTTTCCCTTTACAGTCAGAAGGAACAGAGCAAATGGCGGAAAATATTGGGAAACAAAGCAAGGAATATTACAAACTGTGTGTAAGAGAATAGTTAAATACGGCAAAGATGACAAAGTTTGAATGGAATTAGTCTTTCGTACGACAAAGTTATTAAATGTCGGCAGGGATACTGAAATTTATGCAGCAGAATAAATAAGATTTTCTGAGCAACTGAATGACGCACTCTTGATTAACAATGATTAATTAAGCATAAAAGATCCGCGTAAATTTTGGGATAGAAATTTCGAATTAGCTATACACTGTTTTGTCGCTTTAGTGCATTTCTACTAACATTGGCAACACATTCGGGCCAAAATGCACTGGACCAGATTTTATCTTGAACAGAGGCAAGCCAAACGGCCAATACATCTCAAGTTTGGGCTGTGAAGTTGTTTCCAACGTAGGAGAGGAACGTACTGCCTCCATCTTTAGGAATTCACAGTGAAAACTGACATGATAATTTCCTCCGGTCTCCAGGCCTTCACCTCATAATAGTAAAAGCAGCAGATTTTAGGAATCAGGTTACGCTACCTAATTATGAATAAAAACAATTTTCACGTAAATATATGTCTGTACAAACTGCACTAGGTATCTCAAGTATGAAACTTCAATTAATCTAAGACATTTTCAGAGTAGTCCGTAAAATAATATAATTTAAGTACCTCATAATTAATTTATGGCCATGAATAGGAAAATTAATACATTTTATAATGTTTACGGGATGTAAAATAGTTACCCTGTTATGAGGAAATTCGTATTGATGATCACGAACACTTGCATTTACAAATGCACATTTAATCTTCTGAACAAACAAAGGACACAAATTTGTACCAAGCTGGCAGAGAGAGATAGATAGATAGATAGATAGATAGATAGATAGCGAGAGAGAGAGAGAGAGAGAGAGAGAGAGAGAGAGAGAGAGAGAGAGAGAGAGAGAGAGAGAGAGAGAGAGAGAGAGAGAGAGAGAGAGAGAGAGAGAGAGAGAGAGAGAGAGAGAGAGAGAGAGAGAGAGAGAGAGAGAGAGAGAGAGAGAGAGAGAGAGAGAGAGAGAGAGAGAGAGAGAGAGAGAGAGAGAGAGAGAGAGAGAGAGAGAGAGAGAGAGAGAGAGAGAGAGAGAGAGAGAGAGAGAGAGAGAGAGAGAGAGAGTGATGAGTACGTTGTAACTCCGGGCTTCGGGAACAGGTGAACGGAATGATGGTAGTTATCCACCGTTTACGCAAACACTACAGTTACCATCTTCTGGGTAAATGTGTAAATGATCGCGAATAATTCTCGCATAACAAACGAATACCAGTGGGTCTCTTCACATCATGACACGGTATAACCTGAGGCTTCCGAAGAACAAGAATAGCTCTCAGATTTGGAAGGTAGCTGCGAATTTAATAAACAGGTAGTCCCTCGTAGCCAATCACAGGTGAGCTACCAGCGAGGGGATTGGGCAGGACGCTAACAACCCCTTACAATATACGTTACAAAGAAGTCTTTGTTTTGTTTTGTTTTTAAAGGACTCTGTTCCATTGCTTCTCACGTAATTTTAATTGTTTATGTCCAGGTAGTTTTGCGGATGCAATTGCTTTAACCAAACACGTATTAGAAACATATTAACCCCGCGTAGCCACAAAAGGCGATTCCACTGCATTTATAGGTGTAAGCTCTCCGATCGAGTAATTTTTACATCCGTTCCAATATAACGGTTACCTTCGACATTTTAATTGCAATGCGCACCAGCTGGGGAAGTTTAATTTTTTGTTTTGTTTCAGGGTTGAAATATGATTTTATTGTGTTCAGATATTTCCAGCGGTTGAGCAGACTGTTTTTAATATTCCGAGCATTACATTTCCAGACAGAGGTTAGCTCTCTATTACATAATTAGTCCACACTACATTATATGAAACCTAGTTTCATGCCAACTAAATTTAAGAAGTTAATTGGCGTTAATGACGGAATTAAAAAGGCAAAGAAATTTCACAAACTCCAATAATTGTGGGAGAGACAAGAAATTAAATGTTTGAGTCGATCAGAAAGAAATATATAATGTGTGCTAGATATATTTCGTTCAATATGAGGACCTGTGGCGGGCTCTTGTGAGCACAGTAACAAACCTTTGGGTTGTATAAAATAAGGGAAATTTATTGAAGTCTTCAATGAGGACCCTGCTCCATGCAGATAGTGGGAATTACTTTAATTTTGAACTTCATGCTGTCCTCGTGTCAAAACGCGATGAGAAGTGGAGATAAAACTCCACTCACTCTTTAACACGGACAGTGGACAGGCTCTCGCCCAGTCGCCAATGGACAGACGATGAGTTGGTCCTCGCCCCATTATGGACATTGTGTTAAGTGAAACGGCACTCTGCCATTAGGACACTGTCCATCCAGTCCCCTGTCCGCTGGTCTATTGATCCAGCCAGCCGTGACGACACACAAAATTCTTAAAAATTATTTACAACTGCATAAAATGATTACGTCATTGCAAGTGTAAGAAACAAAAAAAAGTTAATTACTGTTTTTGGGTTGTTGCGACGTTTAGTCTGGTAAAAGTTTACAGACGTTTCAGAGGTGCTTACTGCCTTAATCACCAGGGCGTTCGACACGATTGCGTGCGAGTTACGCCCAAGATGCGCCCGAAAACATACTGCAGGTCTTCATGTAAATGTACGATGCTGTTATTAAACAAAACCTTAATATTTTAACAAATTTCATCAAATGTCCCCAATATGAAATTTCGTTAAAACCCGTTCAGCGGTTCTCAGGCTAATTTTTGCAGACAGGCAGACAGGACCGATGATCCTTCTTGGAGTATTTTTTGCAAATTTTAGTTTCAAGAGCTCCAAATATCTAATATTCTTTGTTTCATGTTTACTACAGTTGAGATGTGAATGTAGAAATATTTATGTTATGATTTAATTTTTTCATTTCGTATAAAACATTTCAAGTACGTATGTAAATGTAGATAGACTACTACTACTCATTAAGTTTCAAAGTTCCTCAAATTTGCCTATCTGCCAGCAGTTATTTCATTTTCCTACATTTAAGTATTTTCGCTTACTGAGTTCTCTACAATGCAGATTAACTGAACCTCACAGCAAGATGGCTTCGTACCCGCTCATATCTTCACGTAAGTCAACATGTTACAAACATCTGCAAAACTCAGGTAAATTATTAGAGGTACTGTGTACTTACATATCTGATTTCGTCCATAGTACTCGCAGAAATCAAATTTAACTTCTGGTTCCAGCTCCTGCCTCTCCTATAGCATTATCGTGCTTGTTTTTCCTTCCTTTTTCGCCTGTCAGATTATATGAAATCAAACTCAAAACTTCTAAACCAGCCGCAAGAGGAAGTTTGAGTAACAAAAGGCTCGATGCTAATCTTAATAGAAAGATTCGTTATCATCGTATTTGATCTAGAACGTGAAATCAATTTAAAGGCATCAATAGATTTTGTTCTCGCACAAAGATAACGAACAGCGCGAATAAACAAAAATGCGCCGATTATTCTTAGGAAAGGAATACGAAGGGTGCGTTGGTTACAGGTTCATTACATGTTGCAAGCGACTTCCGTAAAATGCCCAAAAATATATGCCAATGCGTTAATTGTTAAACTGCACACGCGTTAGCTTAAAGTACGTTCACAAGATGCGTATGTTTTAGCTTGTGACACGATAAAAATACAGAAAAGAGAAGTTATGATATTCTATAGGCCTAACGTATCGTACTGGATTTTGTGGCATTAAGTAGGAAGTGAGTAAAACTAGAATTATTATGTTTTTTTTCTTGTGTACATAACTATGTTAAGTTCTAAGCGCAAATAAAATTAAATGCCTTGCTGAAATGCTAATTTGTATCACATCTCTGTTGAAGTAATTTTGGTATGAAATTTGCAACAACTTTCAGCTTAACAAAATATGGAATATTTTAATAAAGGAATATTTTTAACAGAAGAACTATAAGAAAACATATCCTTGCAGCACTGTTACCTAACAGCATGTTTGCGCGAGTAAGTTAAATAAGAAAAGGGATCATTTATCTTTAGATATCTTAAAAATTCTACAAAGTAATTTATCAATCCTTCCACTTAATGTATAATTTTAGGCAAAAACTAAGATGGACTGTAAGCGTCAATACTTCTTACACTTACAGCCCTTGTGAAATACTGATCTAGATTAGACTTTAAAACACTCACGTCAGTACTGAAAGAAGACCACTGGAAAATTATTAAGTTCTTCGTTTTGGGATGTCTCAAAACAGCCTTCCATTTCCACAAACTTTTTTCTCTTTTCTGTCAGCTGAACTTAAAAGAAATGCTAAAATACCTATCTTCAAAACTTTGGTTCAACATTAGCTTACAAATTTAATTAGAAAGGAAATTGTTTCATGGAGCTGGAATTGCAATAGCTGAGAGAGGCATCAATTTCAGATTTTGTCTTGCGGGAAACACAAAGGCTTCTCTTAAGACACACTCGCGCTGAAATCTAGTCGCTGAACAAAATGTGACAAAGCTGCAGAATCTGTGTGTTCTATCGTGACACAGTCATCACAAACATCATCGATGCTACATCATTACGGTTTTCAAAGGTTTCGGCTAAAAATCTTTGGCCACAAATGTTTTGACAGAATCATATCCAGAACTGGAATGTAGCTAACACCACGAAGAAGATAATGGTTTTTCAGTCAGGCACGAAATTCCATAATGTGTGGGACCCAATAGCCCATTATCGTGCACATAAAAGACCTACAGCGGTCTCCATCCTAAGCCAGACTACTTTACTACTTTAAATCTAATTTAAATGTCGTAATCAATCAACGCAATGATCCAAAATGCCTAAGTGACCAAAATGACATATGTGGCCCATAAGGCGAAAGAGATCCGAGTGGCTTGGTTAGAGAAACATTCTTTGACACAATGTAGGAGTAAGGGTATCGATTGGCTGTCCCCTTCGAGCAATATCGAATTGATTAGTGGGAGTGGATGAACTTAGTGTTACATCTCAGCAAAATCCGTTGTCTTGTAGTTATCTGATTAAAGAAAGCAGGCAGCATGAATGTGTTCGCTTTGTTTGGAAGCCAGTTTACTTATTCGGTGGTGCAATTTTTAACAACGCATTTTCGTCTACAACGCAGAGCTAACTGAAGGAATAACTGTCGAAGAGGACTACTAAAATACTGTTTACAGTACAGAATTACTATTTTAATATAAAACATATATTATTTTAAACATCAGCAGAGCATTTGGTTTACAACAAGGTACATCAAATGTCACAGCGGAAAAGCATATACAGTTGGGAATGAAATAATATTAGAATAGAAGACAAATGGACAGACGTTGACACAGTTTTAAAACGATATATAATAAGTATTAGCTTCATGCTGTATTTAAAAACAAAGCATATAGCTGCTTACTTTGAAAATATCCCTTTTTCTTCCATATATATAAGAAAATAAATAATAAAACAGCACAAATATAGGAGTTAAATCTTATACTCGAAGCACAGAACTTCAAATGAAGATGACGATGTTTTAGTTCTGGATTGTGACGACGTGTGGACTCGTAGGTAGACACAAACATTTCGTATAAACATTTACAACCATTTTCCCTGGAGTTGAGAACCTCTTATTCTCTCAAGTTAAATCACACATTAGAGTGTTATGGACATATGGACATAAGTGAGAAGGATGAATGTTAAAAACAGTACAATAGACCTATTTAATTATGACGTGATATGTGCTGAGGTTATAGGCCTACGATTACCATTAAGAAACTTTTATTATTATTTATGGGAAGGGTTGTAGTAAAGTTTGACGTTATAAAGAATTGAGAACACGACATTTCTTTATGAATCTGACTTTAGGATAAATAACAAATTACACTACATTAATATAAAGTAATAAGACAGGCAAGAAACTACTAAAAATCTCAGTCAGCGTAGCCAGTTTACTGCCCGTGTTTCGAACTGCGGGTCTTCTAAACAATATTTTACTACAGAGAGAACATTTGAATTATGGAAAATAATTTTAAAAATATTCCAAACATCAAGACAATAAAATCTATACATTCTTTGCTGAAATTTTCCATAGGCACTATTACTAATCTTTGGAAGATACAATAAAAAACCCAACAGTTTTAATACTTTTTATGAGATTCACAATCCCAATACACTTCAATACTGACACATTTTGTAAAAACGTATTGGTATTCTATATAATGAAAATCTCTTGGGTGTTGACAGAGACACTTGCATATTTTTCATTGTTCTATACTAACAGGCAAAATGGAATGAGACAAGTTACTACTATGCATCTTATTACCGTAAGTGATGCAGTGTTAACGAGAAATTCTCTTCTCTCCATATATTAATGTGTCATATCGGAATTGTCAGCTGTATATGCCCCCCACCTCTAACATCTCGCCATGCAGCGACATAATAATACAGATGTGGAGCATTAGTGAATATATTTCGGGAAACGGAAGTGGGTAACTGTCATTCGTCATTCAGCTTCAGAATATGGTGGCATTTTAGCTGGAATAATTAATACAGACATAAAGAGCCTTCCAGATGCATCGTCTGTAGACACGATTACAGACTTGCTTTCACTTGATTGCACTTCGTTTTTAGTGTCATAAGCTTAGATGTAACTCAAGCGTGACATATATGAAGACTATTAAGCAGTAATGTCCCGAATTTCAGTAATTTAAGAACGAAATGTGAAATGTCATTAGTATTTAAACTTCATAGTTATGCAAAACATTCTTATGAACGCCTAAATATATGTCAATATTTACATGTTAATATCTGGAATTCAATTTATAGGATAGTCACTAACCTTGACCAACCTAGGCCTCTAAAAATTATCTCATACGCTTGAAATATCACTCACTGATATTTAATCTGTTTTAACAACACAAAAATTGAAAATATCATAATTTTCCGGGATATTATATTGACAGCAAGAAACAAAAGCGAACTTAAAATTTACCACACTTATTGTATGTGGTTCCTCAATCCATGATGACTGCAAGAATGCTGAAATATGTGACATCATCTTTTTTACATAATTTTACAGCATATCACCTGATATAATGTATGTCTAAAATTTCGACTGTGAAGGATAATAAAATAGGCCATATGTAAGCGTATATAGATCATGATACAACAGAATGGACATAACGTAAATTAAAAAAATATTTACTGCTTCACACAGGAGATCGGAAAGCGAAACATTGTGAACTGAGTAGTAACAAGCTTTCCACTAATTTTATCTCCTGTTAATTTCTTCATAAAAATAATTTGATTTTTTACTAACGTTCCAACGTATTCGTACTTTCTTACAGTTTAGAAATATTTATAAGCTATCTTTCTTTTTGTATCACGATTTTATCTCGAATACTGGTGATGAGACATTAAAATATTCTTATTTTAATCAATAATATCTTCTCGGGCAAGTGGTTATCGTACGCGGCTGATTACCCGAGAAGATTTTGTTGATTGTACTCGCCGCGAAAGTCTCAAATCCTATATTCTTATTTTACTTTAAATTAACTTCCAGACCAACCCGTATACTGGCGTAGGTTGAAAATTCTGGGTATTATTATGGTATTAACAGTTCGCAAAACAAATTAATATCAGCAGTACAGACCAGAAAATAACGTTCCAACTCATTTCCATTCCACTATAATTATTACCAAGCAAATTTTATTTCTTGTGCACAGAATTAACTTGTGCATAACCAGTAGTTACAAATTTGGATGGATATTTTGTGATCTAGCGTGTTGAATATTTCACCCGACTCTTGTATCAAGGCTCTCTTACAGTACTTAGCTTACAAGTATGTAAGTTATTTGCTAATCGATATTCTTTCCCTTCTCACAACCTTCGCAATTCACTTAGAACGTAACTCTAAACAGCCACGTTGAGAAATTCCGAACAGAAGAAATCGTAGGCTCTTGTGAGTTTCCGAGACTCTCATTATTGTCTCGCAGATTTATGTTTTCAGCATTCGAAAACATCTTGAAACCTGAATTATTTATTTCGTGATCTGTAAGAAGAACTTTAGTTAACACTAATTACATATACCTTAAGCCCTTCTTACCTACGACCAAAGATTTATCATCTAGACCAGGGGTTCTCACCCTTTTTCGCGGGCGTAGCACTAATTCTAATTTAACACATTTTTTGTAGCACTAACCAAATGCGTTCAGGAAAAACTTATTTTTGTTAATATTATCTTTTTATTTTCTTACTTAGTTCGCGTACCATAGGTTCTGATCTAGACATTGCATCCTCCTTTTTAAAATTCAATTATGAAGCCCCTCACTGTGCAATTCTCTCAATAAACTTCTTACTTCGTCTCTCAGTGGTTCAAATAACCTCAACACCCTGTTCTAAATCGTCTCCAATTTATGTCTGTCTTGAGGCAAAGTCAAGTTTCACATTCAGACCAAACAAGAGTTAAGTTACTGTTTTGTCTACGAAGAATAAATAAAACAAAGAGAGATCAAATTTAAAATGTAGCGAGGAATCTTTATGGGTGAAACTGAATACAAAGAACTGGAGTTCTTTCTCAGGAACTTTTATGCGCAAACATGCATTTCTTCAAAATATCACAGGCACATAACAATATAATATCTCAATGTTATAGAAGAGCCTATCTGAATTAAGACTGACAGAAAAATTTACCCGGAACAAACAAAGTAATCGATTTGGTTCTAACAACAGTCACGTTAGTCGCCACTCACAACTGTAGATACTAAGTAACGACGAACAAATTACTGGTTTCTATACGCGACTCATTTGTTTCCCTTAACCTCTGACACACGTGCCAAACATGTTTAATTTTTTATGAATATATGGCGTAGTCTTTTGCAAATCACTTATGGCCTATGGGCAATGCTGTCAGAAGCCGAGCACTATGGAAGATAAACAAATATGACTGCTAACATAGGAAATAAACAAACTGAACAGGGGTCCTATATGCCGTGAGCTCTATAATGCTGCGTTATAATGAAACGTTCAATTCAATTGTGGGCGTAAAAAGGCGCTTAGTTGTAACGTAATAACATACTTTTCTACTCAAATAGCCTGCATTACCCTGAAGGTCCATGATCACCTTTCCAATAAACACGTTACCTTACAGTGCATGGGGCAATAACACGTCTGACAACTTGAAATAAAGACCATAATAATCGAAGGACTATGTAAGACAATGAATGGCTCACTCAGACATTCTAATTCACTGTAATGCCATTCTAGACTTCATTTTCCGATTGAGCTGTTAGGTACATAAACAAAATTTGCGTAAATATTTCTCTAAACTCTGACTTGGCTTCCAGTCCAAAATAATGTTGAATATTTCTTTAATATAATAACAACTGATTCTATACTAGCATTTCATCTTATAATCTGTTAAAGTGTATCTTGAAAAACGGGAGAGTTTGAGCGGCATCTACCTTTACAAGGACTCTACTAGATGGAGTCAGTGTCAAATCAAATCCTGCGGTCCCGACGTCGAACTCCGCTAAGGACAATTATGTATTTATGTTCGTACGTAGATTAGTGTTGGTACACGGATCGCCAACGTCCCTTACAGGGGTTTGTATACCTCTCAAATTAACTTAAATACAAGCACAATTTACTGAAAAGATAGAAGGGGGTCAGGAGAAGAAACCTAAAATTAGTATTCAACAGTGTCCCAAAATTGCACAAACGCATTTAGTGGGAATGAAAAGTAAATACAAAAATAAAATTCTCTTTGAATGACACCAGGCAAAATTATCTACTTTTTATATTTCGATAATTATGTCCAGCGATGTACAGAAAACTTAGGTTCTACAGGGGCGGGTTTCAACTAAATGGAAGGTATTATAAAAAGTTATGCACGAAAATTTATTTTTTAAGGGACAGCACTAGGAAAATTACGTATTTTTTTCTGTTTCGAAAATCAGGTACAGTTGTGTTCAAAAAAAGTTTACAACGGCAATTATTAGAAAAAATGCCTACAGAAAAATTTCTCTTGGAGAGGCAACCCCGGAAAAATTATTGATTTTTACTGTTGATTGGTCAGACTGAAGCTAGTGGGCTAAACCAACGGATAGGAGGTGCAGCTGACGGCAATGGACTTCGGAATTTTTGTAATAAAGTATCATGTCATGTCGTGCACGACGTGGAAAGCGTTTCAAACAGAAGCACATGCACTCATTCTTTCTCTCTCTTCCTTTCGCTTCTCAAAGATGGATGCCAGAAACCTTGGTCGCGGGAAACCTCTAACAACGTATATTTTGATAAAAGTGGAACCACAAAGGCACGCCAGTTTTTCTTTTCATACGACGTATTGTAGACTATAATGAATTCTGAGTAAGGACAAACAAAGGTAGGGAGAATTTAGTGGTCTTTCGCGCCGTCAATATTTCACTCCACAGCATATGAGTGTCTTCTGAGCCCAATTTCCAATACAGAATAACATGCAAAGACGAAAATGGGCCCAAGCACCATACTTAAAATCGAAATACAATTCACGGCTTTAAGCAGGACAATGTAAAGTACCACAGAGACTTAGTACAAGCCTACAGCTAGGCAATTTCCTAGTACAATTAAGTATGAATTTCTCATCTCTCCCATGTGTGAAGTCCTGTTCGTATCATTCTTCTTGATTTAAACAGGGCAATAATACCGAATTTCGTCGATTTTACGATTTCACTTTTTCAACCTCTTATATTCTCAAAAATCGGTGTTTGTCTTACATTTGATGATGTCTAAGAATCGGTGTCGAAAAATTATACTGTATGACTAAAGCGTTAGGAAAATCTTCATGTCCATTACACCAGTCATGGGACAGTGAACACAGATAGCAGCAAAGAAGATGCCAAAAGAATTAATACAAAAAAGTTTTATGTTTGAGTAATGACGATTCCTTGTAGTACGTATACGTATATTTCCTCTGAAAGCCTTTTACAATCGATAACGTATTTTTCCTGAAAACCCATTACCAATCCAAATATATTTGAAGAAGAGACTAAATGAAGTTCCTCATTACGTAACTGTCCTTACCTTCCTGCTATTTCCTCTCACCTTTTCGAAATATTTTCCGGAGCGACCAAAATTCTATCTAGCTTATATATAGCAACATAATACTACATTATGTCTTCACTTTGCCTACATTAATTTTTACGTTTTTAGGTACGAGAGACGAGGCAAAGTATTCCGAACTGAGTAACAGCAAGCATTTCTGGAATTTAATCTGCTTTTAATTAATATCTTGTAAACTCATCAGGCTAGAACTCTAACCTGAGCAGGTAAATTTTACTACAGCTGCAACAGAATACAAGGGAAATACAATTCCTGTAATTATCAAGCCAAGAGTCACGTAAACTGTTTATATATCTTTCATCCCAGTATAACTGAGTAAAGAGTCGGATAACCTAGCTAACTTAACGGATCCTAATTACGTAAAAAATCAATTTTACAAAGAGATACAGAAATTTAGATTATTCAATAATCACTCATCTATTAAATTTTCTTGCACCATTTTAAGTCTTAC